>SNQJ01S0000346.1:23344-36559 GCA_010110895.2 Picea sitchensis | reverse complement strand
ATTGATTGTTATTTTATTTAGTAATTAATTGTTGCATTATGAAAATCCCGTAGTGATGAAAATATGTAATGATGGATAGATGCATTATATTTAATATGAGTACTAGCTGAAGGTGATTGGATTGTTGTTTTTTACAATTCCAAGATTAGTTTTTGGAGCTATTAAAAATGTTACAAATGATATTACAAGAATTTTTGAATGCAATGGGGTGATTGCATGTATATATTATATAACATAGAAATGATTATGCTAACAACTGAAATGATGTGAGTATTGCTAACTCATGAAGTTGAAAACACTTCAGGAATTGTTAGATATTACAACAAGAAAGTTGCAGGTTAAAGTAGCTACATAATGATAAATTACATAAAAGCTTTGTCAGGGGAGACAAAGTAATAAAAATATTTCTGGATGGAAGAAAGAAAATATTGGCTGATAATACATGTGTAAATAATGATGAGTTATTTCCATTAAATATTTAAATTCCATTTAATGTCAAGAATTGATGGAAGTAATTGAAATTTAGTTGTAATCAATCCTGAGATCACTTGTTACCATATATATATATATATATATATATAGCTTGTACATGAGAAATTGACAATTTGTTTGGATGAGGAATGTTGAAATTGCAAGAAGAAAGGGTCTTGGATATGACAATGTTGTAAGCCCATAAAGAAGGCCAATGCCTATTGCAACAAGAGCCAAATTATTATGAGCATAAGCTCATGTCTAGAAATTTTATTTTTCCTATATAAAACAATTTTGGGAATTATAATTTAATAAATTATTGACAATTTTTTTTGGCTGAATGTAAATCGAGAAAATTGTAGGTAGGATGGTCTTGGATATGGAAGGGATGTAATCCCATAAGGAAGACTGATATCTACAACTGTAGAGCCAAACATTATGAGCATAAAGCTCATGCTTGAAAAAATTTGTTTTCCTGTATAAAACAGATTTGACATTTATGATTGAAAATGGTTATAATGATATATCATGATGACTATATGTGTATAATACAAATGTGATGTTGGATATGCTAGCTGGAAAGCATGGAAAGAGATATTGTTGTGACATGAGAACCATGTTCCCCATAAAATATTATTGTGCAAGAAATCCTTGGTCAGACAAGACGGATTGCTTGAGGGACTCTATAGCAGATAAGGGTATGCTGGAGCCTGGGCCTGGAAGGAAAAAAATGAATGTTGAGGATATAGAAAAGTACCATACTATGAGGGAAAAGAAGAAGGTAATGCTAGAGAAACTGAATGAAAAAGGAATAGAATGAAGAAAGTCCAATCGACTTGTTGTAGCTGGAGTTCTAGAAGCCACAACTCTGAACTTCCTAGCCGAGTGCACTGGAGCCCTGGAGAGAAGCGAAACAACCCGAGGGACTACATGGTAGAGAAAGGGGTTCATTTATTTGGGTTGTGCAGGGTTGAGAGGGAAGGAGAGTTTGATGGTTGAAATTGCTACCAGAAATATAATTTCTGAAGATCATTATACATGTTTTGGGTCAGAATGCCTATGTATACATGTTTACTTTTAGGCTAGAGTGCCTATGTATATAAGAGTTGGCTGGAATGCCTATGTGGATTAAGGGCAAAGAGACTAGAGTTTTAATTTTAATAACATTGGAATGGTGTTGTGCAATGAGGATATTGCCAAAATAAGGGGAGGGGGATGTAACACCCCATTTTTAACACTTATGAACTAAGAATGCATTATGTAATTATGACTTAGGCTAGTGAGCCAGTAAAGTTGAAAAGGGGCCAGAGTGCCTAGGAAATATAATACTTCATATACAATAATAAAATACACCACTGGCTGCAAGACAGACAAGGAAAAAAGAGATAGAGGGCTATGATTCCATGAGAGAGGGGGCTATGATTCCACGAGAGAGGGGGCTTGAGGGGCTAAGTAGTTTTATTATTATTTTATTTTACCCATAATTGATTTTATGGAGAAAAGGGGTTACATGGGCTTCTTGGGAGGGAGGCCATGTGGCTCTTGTCTTCATGTAATTTAAACATCCCTCGGGGGATGTTTTGGTTCTTCTTCGTCTTCTTCCTCTTGTTCTTCTTCTTCTTCCTTTTTCTTCACTCATTTTGGATATTTTCATGTGCTCTTGGTCTGAGCATGGATACAAATGGATTTTTGGGTGGATCTTGGTTAAGTTTGCTCACAACTATGAATTCTGAGAGTCCGAGCATGGATATCCTTGACAAGAATCACTAGAGCCTTGGAAGGAGATGGAAAACATGAGGGATTGCGTGGCAGAGAAGGGGGTCCATTATCTTGGGTTGTGTAGGCTAGGTAGAAGAGGGACGGTGTACTTTGGATTGCTTTGAGTGTTGTAAGGCCTGTGATGGATTGAGTGTTGAAAATAATGTTAGTTATGAGATTGATGGAAGTTCATATAGAACTTTCCACAATTGAGAATCCTTGGAGCTTCCAATAGGGATATTTGTGTCCTACTCAATCCAACTGGAGCCCTAGAGATAAGTGGGACATCCTGAGGGACATCATGGAAAATAAAGGTGTTCATTTATTTGGGTTGTGCATGCTGAGGGGGAAAGAGAGTTGGAAATTCGGATTTGCTGTGTGGTTGGGAAACCCGAGAGCTAGTTAGCCAATTGCTGTGTGTTTTAGATTTTTCATAGGACCTGTCCTTGTGGATTCATATCCCTATCTCGGGGGTGACCTGCTGTTGAGAGTAAAAGAACATCAACGTCTTTGGTTGGGAGGAATGTCCTTGGTCTGCAGCCAGTTAATGGAAGTTTACTAGCAAAGATAAGTTCTCTCTGTGTTTTCTGTATAGTGTTTAATTCCGTTATGTATTTAATTATCTCTGAGGTATGTATTTTTAATGTGCATGTCTGTTGCTTATTTTTTGTGCATGACACATTGTCTACTTCTTTATGTTGTAGCATGGATCTTGTCTTATGCATGTGATTTTCATGCCTCTAACTTTAATGAGAAGTCCTTCGATTTCAATATAAGATCAGAGAACTGAGGCTTTGGACTGCAACATGCCCTGCCTACTAAGGGTTGGGTGTGTTGCACCCTGTCTAAGCCTATTTTAAGTGGCATAGCTCGATCTGTGGGTGGCTGGGTATGTTACATGAACATCATGTGACATAATTCAATGACCCTTTTAATTTTTTTCTCTCCATAACTTGAACATGGTGTAGACATAATTAACCTTAATTACATGCAAAAACCTCTAAGACACAATGCATTTCCTAAAACACCAAGTTAGGTGATGTGACGAGTGTGGTACTAGGGAAAATGTGCTTTCAAGATTTAACTTTCATAGTCATGTAGCATGATTGAATATGTCTTTCCATTAAATTTCAAGAGATAAGAGTTGTTATTAGATGTTACACATGTGTTCTTTTAGAGGGAACACTTAGCATTGAGTTACCATTCCTTGAGCCTCTTTTTCCTGCTACCCCTTTTTTGTCTTTTTCTTTTATTTTCTTGGTCCCTTTTATTTTTATATGCCTTTTGAGCATGGGACTTGGGGAAATAGGGATTTATTACATGGTGGAATGAATCAATCTTTATAAATTTATTTTTTCTTTAGCTACATCAACCACAATCATTTTTGAGCTATTTTTGACTTTATTTAGGCTTTTCATACATGGGATTTTATTTTGGACCTTGCTACAATGAAATATGATAAGTAAATAAAGAAAGGGGACAATGAAATGTATGAAGATGATGATGAAATTATAGGGAGTGAAGAAGTGATAGGGAAAATGACCTGAAACACCTAACCCAGGTTGCTAGTAGTACAACTCAAGTGACAAGGAAACACTCTTATCTAGAGGAAAATTATGACACACCATAGTACAAACTAGAAAGAGACAACAATATAGAGTGTTAATATCCATGATAGAACACACCGATAATCACCATGTCTCATGACCCATATTCAAAAGGAAATACCATCATGTGTGAGAGGAAAAGCATAATATATAACACTACATGGTACCATATCTTTTATAGGGGTTAGTCAACCCTGTCGACTAGACCTGATAGTTGAACAAGTCGGATATTTAAGTCAGTCGACTGTCTAAGTCAATTGTGTGAGTTGATCGACTATCTAGTTGGGTCAACAGAATGAGGCAATTAGGAAGTTGCAACTACCCTATAATTGAATACACAAATATATATGTGGCTATGTAACATAGAAGAGATGGTTGTTGTTGTACATAATAAAGTGCATATTTCTAGTTCTCCTATTACTTTGTGTATGCTTCCTTCTATGTATATGTGTATTATTTTATGGTAGTGTGTTGTGTATATTTCTCTGTGTGATGAAATACTGGTAACATCTGCATACTTTCCCCTAGATTACAACATTGGTTCCATTGCCGATAGTTCTAAACTTGGACATGAAAATAATATGCACATAGATGTTGAGCCAATAATATATACATGAGTGGTGGGAGTATAAGATCAACAATTACATAAATAACTATGCAAGGAGAAACTCACTCACATTAGCATAAACATGAGTGCAATTATTCACAGAAAATCATGAGCGATTCCTTGAATCCATTCCAAAAGCAGTAGTCGAGTATCTCAACCAACCTTCTAATGCGTAAAATAATTCCCGATGAACAATTGATGCTGAAAATCACCAATGGAGGTCAAAAAAACTTAAAAGAGTGATTTGAGAGACTCATCAAAGATTATATTGAAGATAGATTGTTAGTCGATACAACTAAAGATAAATTTTACATTGTTTTTCATGATGGTTTCCTATGTACCGTTCCATATTTGCTGCACAAATTTTTGTTAGATAAAGGAGTCAGAGATATTGTTGAATATTGACCTCTTCTTGACACACCTCCTCCAAATTGTAACTAGGAGAAGACGTAAGATGAGTGGAAAGTGTTATAACACAATTTGTAGTTGTGCAAATCCCAACACAAGATCACCAAATCTTGCGTAACTATATGAAATCCTACCACTGTCACCTTAGTAAGGAATCCCATCATTTTAGTGATGGAGGAGGTCCACCACAAAGGAGGCTTCCCTCGTGACCTCAAGGGATCAAAGTAGAAAGTTTGATAGCCAAGCCTATCGCCCCCTCTCTTGATCACCTAAGTCAAAGTCTAGGTCAAAGGAGAAAGAGGTATGAAACTCATATGAGTACCTTCCTGGAACAAGAACAATTTATAGCATATATAATGTGATTTCCAAGTACAAACATACAATAAATGATTCTTCAAGACACTAGACAATAGATTTTCTATGGATTTTATGAAATTGTAGCAGTAAACAATAGTACAACAACAATAAAGTAACTATAACAAAAACAAGGAATATACCTCAGAAATGCAACAATTGCTAATGTAAAATTAGCATAAACTCAATAAAACATTACCCAATTGTTAGATTCAATTTATGGCAAGTTAAACCACCTTTTAATCAATGTATGCAACAAATAAAAGTATTTAGATGGCTGTAGCAAAATTTTGCAACAACGATAAGTTTACAATCAATTTAGCTCAAGTTAGTGTTAGTTAAGTTAGTAGATAGCTTGAGAGATTGTCCAAGGCTCATGCGACTACACTACCCACAAACACCCGACATAGTGTTCTTGAAAATCGACCTCCTTTTCAGAAATTGCACTATGCTTCATTGAGAAAAAACCTAGTGCCTAAGATACTCCAACAAACATTTTTTTGGTCGAAGAAATGATAGCAAAGGGGATTCACTAGCTGAAAAACGATGCTTTGGATCCAATGCAACTGACGATTGATCCATTCGATTCCCGATTTGAGTTTTATCGTGAATTACAACTCACCTCCTCAAGCCATTCTGGGACATGTGGCCAATTTGGTCCGAGGATATAAAATCCAAACTGAGCAACATAACATAGTTCCGTAAGCTCCAAAAAGAATGTTTGGAGAAGCCCCATATGACTAAACTACCTTGAAACTCCTTCCTTCAATGAACATTACATTTGATTCTCACTCTTGTTTATTTTTGAAGGAAAGTATTTAGAAAATTCCACATGGGTTTTAGTTAAGAAACACTTTAGGAAGCACATCTCTCATGCCAAAGACCTTTATCACCATAGGGTTGGCCATGTTAAACAACACAAGTATTCCTACAGTGGACAAACACCTTCAGTAGCTTCTCACACAACCAGATCAAAGATCAACACATCGATGTTTTGACTTGGTAAAACCCCTACGGGGAAACATCCACGACCCCAACCAACGCGACCACTTGGAGCAGTTTATTAATGCAAAATAAAAAGATTACAAAGAGATTTTACAACAGAATTTCTTACAATCGATCACCGGAAAATGACCCCCCATGCTCTTTAAATAGAGATCATGGACCAATTGGGTGTTAAGCCACAAATCAATGGCTGTTAAGATCGAGGAGAATATGAACCATCACATCAATCTATGTTAGGAAAATATCATGACCGTTGGATTTCCTAACTACAACTTCATACTAATGCATAATAAAGAAACACACTAAGAAACACATTTTTACCTAATGACACAATAGACCAAGTAGATCTTAACTAACTCCTAAGTGTCTAAATATCCTAACACCTCCCCTTAAAAAAAACTTGGGATAGGATTGAAGGATTTACAATAGTGACACAATAGGATAAGGAAGGAGGCATTAGAGCCTATCCCCACTTAATGAAAAATTATTGAACTCCTAACTTAGATTGAAGTTTGGAAAACTTCGATTTTGTAAGAGACTTTGTGAAAATGTTTGCAACTTGATCTTATGTAGGGAAAAAGAGCACTTCAATAACTTGATCATGAATGAGATTTCTGATGAAGTGCATGTGTAGCTCGATGTGCTTGCTACGCTGATGTTGAACAGGGTCTTTGGCGAGCTTGATGGCACTCTAATTGTCGCACCAAAGGCTGGTTGGATGTTGTTTCTGGAATCCAAATTATGAAAGGAGCTGTAAAAGCCACAAGGCTTCCTGACCTGCATTTACCACTGCTCGATACTCTACTTCTCCTGAAGAAAGTGAAATAACCTATTGTTTCTTACAGGCCCAAGTGACAGGTCCTGAACCAAGGCTGAAAACATAACCTATAGTAGACTTCTGATCGTCAAGGTCGCCAGACCAATTTGAATCAATGAAACCAACCAATAAAGGAGTCCCCCCTGAACTGTAATGTATCCCGAACTGAAATGTACCCCAGACATACCGAAGTTTCCTTTTGGCTTCTTTCCAATTGATTTCATGGGCTGTTTGCATATACTAGACAACAAGACCAACAACAAAGGAAAGATCAGGACAATTATGAGTCAAGTATAAGAGGATACCAACTAACTGATGTTACAAGGTGGCATCAACTTTGAGAGAAGTACAAGTGGAAGCTAGCTTGACTCCAGACTAGAAGGGAGAAGGGGCTAGTTTACAATCGTCCATGTGAAAATGACGAAGAATGTCACAAGCATACTTAGACTGGGAAAAAAAAATTCCTTCATTGGTTTGCAAAACTTGGAGGCCAAGAAAATAGTGCAAAAAGCCTATGTTAGGGACCTAACCCCTCACGTAGGTAGAATAATATATTTCCATGTAATAAAGGTCAATATTAATAAGTCCTAGAAATAAGGAAGAATAAGTCCAATGTAAGAAGACCTAACAAGAGCTTCCGCTTCTAGAAGGATCTTCCTCTAGATTGTTCTTTCAATAGACATATTTAGTATAAATAGGAGCCAAGGGTATGAGAAGTTTTGTCTTGGATATTATTGTAATAAAGCTCTGCTCTGTTGGAGGTTTCCCCCTCGAAAAGGTAAGTGAACATTGCTATTAGTAATCAAAGTGCTCTTTCTAGTGTTATTCTGGTATCATTTTGGTATTATTGTGGTGTTGTTCTGGTTATATTTTTGTTCATATGTCATTTCTAGCTAATTATTTCTGTTTTGCATACTATTTTGTATCTGGAATATTACAAGTGGTATCAGAGCACCTTCCTCAACAGAAAATTGTGGGTTAATTTTTTTTTCCAGGGTAGAGACGTATTCCAATGTCTTTAAGCTACAGATATCTGTCATTACACGCATAAACCCATGGTCAGGGATTCATACACGCAGGAAATACAAGTGGTAATTAAGCGCACATCTGTTGGCCACCGTTGTAACCCCTGTTGGTACCCCTTCGAGTGGTAGCACATCAAACAACACTTGTATACGGATCGGCCTAGATCTCCTAAATCCCTCCACAGATAAACCGATTGGCCGTTTGACTGCTATAGTGCCACCGAGAAAAACACTCAGGAAGATACTCTCTAGTACCTGGGTAGTCGGGTAGTACGAATAAGCGCACAATCTAGCCTCTTTAGTTGGTGCCTTGAGATATTGGGCCAAGTACTATTGTTGGACCCTTCACATATATCAGAGAGATATAACACAAGGAAAACCCTTATTTGTAGAACCCTTGAATACCCTAACCTTTGGGACGGAAACAAAAATAGAACAAACAAGATCTATTGCCGTGCAACTGTGTCTCATGCATTCGGATTATGAAATTACTACACATTTCTTCTTGTTAAGCATTTGGGCATTTCATCACTACAATATTCTTTAGATTGGAGTATAACTCCGCAGGAGTAAAAAACAATAAAAATAAAAATTCTTTCTAATGAGAGCAGTGAGACCTATTGGCACCATTATTTGAGACGTATTCCATTGGATTTCTCTCTTCACCCTTATTGTAGTCATACCTATCATTTTTCAGATTTTTTTTTTCTCGTGGACCCGACCCCATTCCAACACCCTTATTTTGGATTTACCCCATTGGATTCAACTTGTCGCCCTGATCCTTGTGATACACTTCACCCATAACCCATTTTCTGTGTGGTCCCACCCACCCCTTTTCATGTTACCTCTTCATCATGGCCCATACCCATAGCCAAGACTTGGAAGCTCGCTTCAACACCTTCCACTCTAATTTCACAAAAACCCAAAAATAAGTGAGACAACTCAGTGCCAATATTGTCACCATCAATAAAAACATGCATTTCTCCATCACCGCCACAATCAAAGAACTCAAACAGGACATTGCTACCCAACTTGAATCTGTCACTACAATGATATGCACCAAGATGCATATCCCTACAGATCTTCCCTCATCTGACCCACCTTTGCATACAGAAGGTGAAACTTCCTCTCATTCCCAAAATTTTCATCCCCATCACTTTCAGCATGACCTACACCTTCCACGTGTGGATGTGACCAAATTTGATGGCTCAGATCCCACTGGCTGGGTAACTCAAATGGAACATTATTTATATTTGTATGGCATTACAGATGAGTTGGCCAAACTCCAATACAGTGTTCTCCATCTAGATCAAAAACGCTGGCAATGGAGAAAAAATGCCCGCCAAGGGTATGTGGCTTGGACACACTTTGTGGCAAAGATTTATGAATGATTTGACACTGAAACCAACCATTTAGGCCATTTGACAAAGTTGAAACAATCCGACACATTGGAAGACTTTATAGCTTCTTTTGAGCAACTGGATTTTCGTACAGAGGGCATGCCCGATGATTTTTTCCAAGCATGTTTTATCAGTGGCCTCAAGGATGAGATTCTTGCCAATGTACTCATGGATTGGCCTCAGAGTTGGGTGGACGCTGCTAAAAGATATAAGGAATCACAACACGTTGTCTCTTATCAAAACTGAAAAACCCTCCTTTAATATTCACACTAAACCAATCACTCCCACTCCTCCTTGTACTCCACTAAATATCCATAAATTGACCAGTTCTGAAATGGCTGAACGCCAAATCAAAGGCCTTTGTTATAATTGTGATGAAAATATTTTCCTAGGAAAAAGTGTAAGGAACAAAATTTTTTTATCGCCATCTCAGAGGATGTTTTGGAAGAGGATGTTGAGGCTCCCCTTGTGTCCGTGTCACCTAAACCCACTGACATGACCCCTCCCTCATACCCTCCCGAAGTAGAACCGATCATTTCCATAAATTCTCTCATTGGCTTCTCTGCTCCCCAAACCCTCAAGCTAATTGGTTACATTAATCATAAGAAGGTCATAATTCTTGTTGATAGTGGAAGCACCCATAATTTTATTCATCACTGCACTACCCAAGAAACTAATTGCTATATCCGTGTCGTCAATAATTTTCAAATCATGATTGCCAATGGCGGGTCCATGAAATGTGGAGGGCGTCGTGAAAATGTGTGTCTCCAAATTGGTGAATACCACTTGAAATCTCATATGTTTCTATCGACATGGATGGTTGTGACCTTGTGTTGGGTGCAGAATGGCTAAGGAATTTGGGTCCCATTCTTATGGATTTTAATGAATTAACCATGCAATTCAACTAGGAGGGATATTGGCCCTTGGTTATGGAAGGTTGCGAAGATTAAGGAAAGAAGTGCAAAGTGTGAACTGTGCAGAAGACAAGTTGAATGAGATTGGGTCGAAGTGACCAAAAGAGAAGAAAAGACAGAGCGAAGTAAGAGAAAGCAAGCTGTTGGACAAGGAGATTGAGGAAGAGAGATCAACAAGGAAGATGGATTGTGGATGACTCAAAAAGAAAAAAAATCCACCAATGAATGCTTTGGATCACCTTGCAAGAAATAAGGAAAGACAGGTTGGCGAGGCCCTGAAAACGTGGGTCAAGTTGACCTAGGGTTTTAGACACCTAGGGTTTTGGTGTTTAGGGTTTTGACACCTAGTTTTCGGCCTAAGGTTGTCCGAGAGTCATTGTAATGTATAAATAAAAGTCAAGAGGAACTAGGATAGGTTCGATTATGTATGATGAGTGATTGTTGTTATTGATGAGAGAAGTACTGTGAGGTGAGAAAAGTCTGTGTTCTAAGATCTTCAGCTGGGTGCAAAGATCAACTCTACAACTAGGTGTGCAGGGAGGGGAGAGGGGAGAGAGGAGAAGAGAAAGAAAGAGAGACATTTGCAAGCTAAGAGTGTAGATAGAACTGTATGCTTTCATTTAATATATTATAAAGCATAGTTCTGTGGATGTATCCCTAGGGAGAGGGTGAACCACATATATCCTGTTGTTGTGTGTGATTGATTTTGTGTTATTCTGATCTCTGATATACTGTTAATGCAATATTGTCTTAGATTTGAGATATAGTTCGCACAATAGGCTTAAGAAAGATAAAGAATAACTAGATCTGTGTGAGAATGTTGCCCTGGATCCATTTGCATTTCCTTTAATTGTAGACACCAGTGTCTTGCAACCCCCTATTGATACTTCAGGTGAGACTGCATCTGGTTTGCAGATGTTGCCGAAATGGTCATTAGTTAGGGCTTGTTGGTGCACTGTTAGAACTGAACCCTCGGTCTGCCCATGTGCCAACAAATGGTTCCATTGCCGGGAACGATATATTCTTGAGGGAATGTCAAGGTGGTTTCCGTCGAAGACAGAGATTTAGATGTGGATAGAAGAATAAGAAAAGGACTTCGCAGAAGATCATAATAAGAACCCTAATATTAGTACAAAATACTGGTTGGGAAGGTATATCTTTACTGATATACATGAGATTTTCGTTGGAGGAATTCATAATGAGCTATATGAGTGGCTAGCTAGATTAGCAGATATCGAGTTTGAGATCAGACTCAGACCACCTATGGTTTGGACGTCGACGCTAATTAAGAAGGTCAAGAGAGTTGATAATTCCGTGTCAAGAGAAGTAGATCACTGGTTTGATAGTACCATTGGAGGGTACATTATTGAGTTTTCTATTGATATAGTAGAATCATATAGCCAAGCAGGGAGATATTTCTTTAAGGGCCTGAGAGGAAAATTTTTAAATTTTCTAAAGTTGAAGATCAAGATGCTAAGAACATCCTGAAGATACAGTAGAGGGTCAGATTGAAAAATATAATGTTCAAGAATTCATACAGGGACAACGACATAGAGGTTGGACACACACGCAATGGGAGAACCGTCAGAGAAGTTCCTCTGGTGGAGTTGTTTGAGCAGAATCATGAACCACCAGCACAAGAAGAAGGGTTTTACAGTGGAGAAGAAGAAGAGTTACTGAACGAGGAACATTCAAAGTCCGCCAGGGCAGAAGAAGGGAAGGATGAAGAACCTCACCGAGAAGAGTCATAAACTTTAGGGACTACGCAGACTGTTGAAGTAAGTACTATTATGCCTCCTATTGTTTTAAAAAAATTAAGTGACCAGAGTAACCTAAGTTATCAAAGCACT
Source organism: Picea sitchensis (assembly GCA_010110895.2). Classification (NCBI taxonomy): domain Eukaryota; kingdom Viridiplantae; phylum Streptophyta; class Pinopsida; order Pinales; family Pinaceae; genus Picea; species Picea sitchensis. Next base: position 24,343 of record SNQJ01S0000346.1, on the reverse strand, counting down.
TAGATAATTGGTACAAGTGGTTCAGTGCATACTCAATTAGGAACCCTAGGAAGATCTATGGTAGATGAGATGAGGTTCCCACCTTTAGGGGAGATGGATCTGAAGATCCTGATCAACATTGGTTCTTATGTGAAGCTATATGGAGTATTAAGAATGTCACTGATGAAGATGTTAAGAGAGCTCAGTTTAGTACTACCCTAAGAGACTGCACACTGAGATGGTACATGAATTTCATCCAAGGAGTTGCACAACCGAAACCGCTGAACGAGATCAAGAATACGTTGATTGCAGAATTCAAGAAACCTAGGTCGGAGTCACAGTGCATCATAGAGTTGAAAGAAATCAAGCAGAGAGTAGCTGAACCTGTTTGGGATTTTGATCATAGGTTTAATACCATGACAGGTCATTTGAGTTTTTAGATTCCAGACGATTAGAATAAGGAATGGTTCATTGCTACCCTCTTACAACACATCAGACTCCCTCTGATGCAACAAAAGATCACTTCGCAAGCTGAGGCGCTGGAGATCGCTATGAAACTAGAATCATCCCTTATGGGAGAGTCCAACTCAGGTATGAGTCAAATTTTGAGTCAACTAACTAGCTTATCAATGTAGGTCAAAGATAAAAAGAAAGATAAGGGAAAAGATAAAATATAAGATATTTGGTGTATCGGATGCAAATCAGAAGGTCACGACAAGGAGCACTATCCTCTATTTCATGAGTAATTGGCTTAAGGAGCCCAAATCCCTTTGAAGTAGGTTACTCTACCTTGGTGTGAGGTATGTAGAAATAGACATTGCCCTGGAGAATGCTATTACATGCAAAAATATGTCCAGACACCTACCAACCTTTGCTGCACATTTTTTAAATCTGTGGGGCGTGATGATAAATATTGTAGGACTTATGACCTCTTGCATGAAAGATCAAGAGACACATATAGAATTCAAGGCGAAGTACAACAAGAAGGAAATACTATGTATTTTAACTCCCTAGGAAGAG
>SNQJ01S0000346.1:0-23334 GCA_010110895.2 Picea sitchensis | reverse complement strand
TCTAGGGAAAGCAACATCAGAGAAGGTTCTTAGAGCTAGCCTCTGGTGGCCTACTTTACATAAAGATGCCAAGGAATACTATAAATCATATGATGTATGCCAAAGAGTTGGGAAGCCTTCCCGAAGAGATGAGATGCCTTTAGTGCCACAACTGACGTTGCAGACATTTGAGAAATGGGCAATTGATTTCATGGGACCTATAAACCCACCAGGGAAGAGAACATGAGCTAGATACATCATCACTGCGACAAAGTATTTGACAAGATGGGAAGAAGCAAGAGAAATTAAGGAATGTAATGAAACTACAGCTGCACGATTTATATTTGAGGATATCATAACCAGGTTTGGATGCCCAAAGACCCTGATGAGTGATCAAGGAACACACTTTATTAATAAGACTATTGAAGCTTTGACTCAGGAATTTGAAGTCCTCCATCAGAAGAGTACTCCTTACCATCCACAAGTGAACGGGAAGGTCGAAGCTTTCAACAAGATCTTGGAGACAATGCTGACAAATATTTGTAGCGTGAACATGGATGACTGGGATTTGAGAGTACCATCAGTGCTATGAGCCTATAGAACTACTTGCAATAAGCTAACATTGCAGACTCACTTTAAGTTGGTGTATGGCCTAGAAGCACTTGTCCCTATGGAATATTTGGTTCCTAGTCTCAGAATTGAAACATCCACAGATATGGATGACAATGGCGCTGTTCGAGAGATTCTTGCGCAGTTGGTAGAACTAGAAGAGGATCAATTTATCATAGGATTCCATCAACAGGTACATAAGGAGTGAGAAAAGGCCTTTCATGATAGGCACATCAAGAATAAATCCTTCAAGCAAGAAGATCTAGTATTGGTATACGACAACAAGTTCATGAAGCATCCAAGGAAGTTCAGGACACATTGGCTTGGGACATATGAGGTTGCTTAAGTTATAGAAGGAGGAGTCGCGCAGTTGAAAACTTTTAATGGAAAATGGAAGGAAGGTTTGGTGAATGGGAGTTGGTTGAAATTATACTATGACAAGCAGTTGCCTCGTAGCTCTCAGTAGAAGCATGAGAAAATGGGTCTAGGTACCAGGTGCAGTTGAAACTGGGTACCATACACAGAAAATACAGTCTACATAAGGAAAGAAGGGTGGGACAAAGCAGAAATCACAGGCTTCCCTGGTTAGTCCGAAGATGAAGAAAAATAAAAAGTTCAGACCTAAAGTGCCTTAGGACGAGTCACATGTGAGTGTTTGGGGCCTATTGGCCCTTGGTTATGGAAGGTTGTGAATATTAAGGAAAGAATCACGAAGTGCAAACTGCGTGGAAGACAAGTTGACTGAGATTGGGTCGAAGTGACCAAAAGAGAAGAAAAGACAAAGCAAAGTAAGATAAAGCAAGCCATTGGATAGGGATATCTAGGAAGACAAATCATCAAGGAAGATGGATTGTGGACGACTCAACAAGTGAAAAAAGACACCAATTGATTCTTTGGAGCACCTCGCAAGAAAGAAGGAAAGATAGGCTGGCGAAGCCCTGAAAACGCAGGTCATGTTGACCTAGGGTTTTAGACACCTAGGTTTTTGGTATTTAGGGTTTTGACACCTAGGTTTTAGCCTAAGGTTGTATGAGAGTAATTGTAATGTATAAATAAAGGTCAAGAGGACCTGGGATAGGTTCGATTATGTATGATGAGTGATTGTTGTTATTTGCTGAGAGAAGTATTGTGAGGTGAGAAAATTCTGTGTTGTAAGATCTTCAGCTGGGTTCGAAGATCAACCCTGCAGCTGGGTGCACAAAGAGGGGAGAGAGGAGAAGAGAAAGAAATAGAGAGATATACAAGATAAGAGTGCAAATATAACTGTATGCTTTCATTTAATATATTATAAAGCATAGTTCTGTGGACGTAGCCCCAGGGAGAGGGTGAACCACGTATATCCTATTGTTGTGTGTGATTGATGTTGTGTTCTTATGATCTCTGATATAATGTTAATGAAATATTGTGTTAGATCTGAGATATAGTTCAAACAATAGGATTAAGAAAGATAAATAATAACTATATCTATGTGAGAGTGTTTCCCTGGATCCACTTTGCATTTCCTTTGGTTGTAAACACCTATGTTCTGCAACCCCCTATAGCTACTTCGGGTGAGACTACATCTGCTTTGCAAGTGTTGCTGAAAGGGCCAATAGTTAGGGCTTATTGGTGCATTGTTATAATTTAACCCTGGGTCCTCCCATGTGCCAACAAAGGTCAACAATATAAGTTCCAAGGCATCATGGTCGGTTCCTCAGAGATCATCAGTTCCCATCGCATGGAAAATATGCTCAAAAAAGGTCATTCTGACATTATTTCCCAACTCCACGCCATATAAGCAACTGAGACATCCTCTGTACCATACTACCTCCAATCTATCCTCTCTAAACATAAAGTGGTTTTTTCCACTCCCCAGGGACTCCCTCCTTCCCTTGGTGTTCATGATATTTCCATTCCCCTTGTCCTAGGAATCCTTCCTCCCAATATCCGTCCCTGTCATCACCCCTTTCCCCAAAAAAATGAAATTGAGAAAATTGTTCAAGAACTGCTCAACATAGGTGTTATCTTCCCTAGTACGAGCCCCTACTCTTCTACTGTGGTCATGGTACTTAATAAAGAAGGTTCTTGGTGCATGTGTCCTAACTTCCATGCCCTCAACAAACTCACCATTAAAGACAAATTTCCCATTCATGTCATTGATGACCTCTTGGATGAATTGAGTGGCGCCCAATTCTTTACTAAACTTAATCTTCGTTCTGGCTACCACCAAATCCGTATGAAAGAGGCAGACATTCCTAAGACTACATTTATAACTCATGAGGGCCACTATGATTTTTTGGTCTTCCCTTTGGCTTGTGTAATGCTCCCTCCACTTTCGAAAGCCTCATGAATCATGTCTTCCGTCCTTTTCTCCGTCATTTTGTATTAGTTTTCTTTGATGATATCCTTATCTATAGTAAAACATGGACATCCCATATTGCTCATGTGGATCGAGTTCTCTATCTATTGTCTCAACACCAACTTTTCCTCAAACAATCTAAATGTGCTTTTGGCGCCTCAGAAGTCGAGTACTTGGGTCATCTTGTTGGGAAGGCCAATGTTAGGGTGGATCCTAAAAATATTGAAGCTATGCAAGATTGGCCTCACCCAAAGACGCTCAAAAACTTGCATGGATTTCTAGGTTTAACAGGTTATTATCGCAAGTTTGTTAAGAATTATGGAAATATTGTGGCACCTCTCACTACTCTCCTTAAAAATAATTCTTTCACTTGGACTCCAACAACTGCTCAGGGTTTTCAAACCTTGAAGATGTCCATGTGCACCACTCCAGTCCTGACCCTTTGTTATTTCATAAATACCTTTGTCCTGGAATGTGATGCTTATGGGAAAGGAATTAGCACCATCCTTATGCAAGAGGGTCAACCTTTGTCCTTTACCAACAAACAACTGTTAGAGAGAAATTTAAGAAAATCAATATATAAAAAAGAAATGTTGGCTATTCTACATGCCATGGATATTTGGCGCCCTTATCTATTGGGGCAACACTTCCAAATTAAGACATATCATCAAAGCCTCAAGTATTTTCTGGAATAACACCTTTCCTCCCCAGAGAAACAAAAATGGGTGACTAATCTCTTTGGATATTATTATGAGATCATTTACAAGAAAGGAAAAGACAATGTGGTTGTTGATGCACTTTCTAGAAAATATGAAGATGAAGGGTCCCTTTTTTCTCTCTCCTTCATTGTACCAATTGTCTCCAAGCTGTTCGCCAGGAATGGCTACACGATCACAAAAGTTAGCATCTGATACAACAATTGCAGTCAAATTCTCCAGTCTTTCCAGGGTACTCTTGGCTCAATGATGAGATTCAATACAAAGGCCATTTGTATTTATGTAAAAAGTCAAAACTTAAATCCACGGTACCTTCTTAGCTTCATTCTACACCCACCACTGGGGACTCCGGCTTTACCAAAACCTATGACCGGGTCAAACATTATTTTTTCTGGGATGGTATGAAACATGACGTTCGTAATTTTGTGGCTAAATGTGATGTGTGTAAATGAAACAAAGGAGAAACAATCAAATCTCTTGGCACACTACAACCACTTCCGATTCCACCTACTATTTTGTGGGATATGTCTATGGATTTTATTGTAGTATTACCTAAATCGGGCAATAAATAAGTCATCATGGTGGTAGTTGATCATCTTTCCAAGTATGCTCATTTATGTTCTCTTCAATACCCATTTACAACATCCATTGTGGCTCAACTTTTCATGGATCAGGTATTCAAGAATCATGACATGCCACATTCTATTGTTTTTGATCGCGACCCAACTTTCACCAACAATTTTTGGCAAGAAATGTTCAAGATACAAGGCACCGAATTGCATCTCAAAACAACTTATCATCCTGAGATTGATGGTCAAACTGAAGTTTTCAACAAGTGCTTGGAAACATATTTGAGGTGTTTTGCATTAGAAAGGAAAAATCAGCGGGATCAATGGTTACCACTAGCTAAATGGTGGTACACCAATTCTTACCATACAACTACCCGCATGACTCCTTTTGAAGCAGTATAGGGAAAAAATCCACCTTCAGTTCTCTCATATTTTCCAGGTGTCTTGAAGGTCTAAGTGGTTGACCAAACACTTACAGTTCGAGAGGATATTCTCCGTACCCTTAAAGATAATTTGGTCATGGCCCAAAATCGCATGAAGCAACAAGCAGATAAAGGTCACTCTGAATGTCAATTTGCAGAAGGGGATCATGTGTTTCTTTGACCACAACCTTACAAGAAAAATTCCCTCAAGGCTAGCCATTGTCAGAAATTGGTGCCCAAATGTTATGTTCCTTATACTGTTCTCAAGCGTGTGGGACATGTGGCTTATCAATTATCTTTTCTCATTCATTCTAAGTTCAATCCTATTTTTCATGTTTCCTACTTAAATAAGGTGATTGGAACTAAGTGCCAAACTCAAACCAAACTTCCCGAGTTGGATGAAGAAGGCTCCATTTGGATACAACCACAAGTAGTTTTGGACCAGCGTGAGCATCGTCTGTGTCAACGAACCATCAAGGAAGTGTTAGTCTAGTGAAAATATACAACTCCAGTAGATGCCACTTGGGAACCAACTACCATTATACAACAATTTCCTCATCTCAAGCCTTGAGGACAAGGCTGTTTTTAAGGGGGAGGACATGTTAGGGACCTAACCCCTCACGTAGGTAGAATAATATATTTCCATGTAATAAAGGTCAATATTAATAATGCCTATCAATAAAGAAGAATAAGTCGAATGTAAGAAGACCTAATAGAAGCTTCCACTTCTAGAAGGATCTTCCTCTAGATTGTTCTTTCAATAGGCATATTTATTATAAATAAGAGTCAAGGGTATGCGAAGTTTTGTCTTGACATTTTTGTAATAGAGATCTACTCTGTTGGAGGTTGCCCCCTCGAAGAGGCAAGTGAACATTGTTCTTAGTAATCAAAGTGCTCTTTCTGGTGTTATTCTGGTATCATTTTGGTATTATTGTGGTGTTATTCTGGTTATATTATTGTTCATCTGCCATTTCTAGCTAATTATTTCTGTTCTGCATACTATTTATATATGGAATATTACATTGTAATTTTGTCATTTCAAATTTCTTCTTAAGGCTGGTTTTCACATGGTTTAAAATTTTTGAGTCACTACCAGTAAGGATAAGGTCATCAACATAAAGGAAAAGGATTATGATATGGCTTCCTACTTTATTGGTATAGACATTAGAATCAAAATGGCACCTAGAGAATACAATGTCAATAAGAAAGTTGTCCATTTTGGCATACCAAGCTTGGGGAGCTTGCTTAAGACCATAAAGAGATTTCTTAAGGTGACAAACAAGGATAGATTCATTATGGATATAGCCAGGAGGTTGTTCCATGTAGATTTGTTCTTGCAAATATCCATGCAAGAAGGCGGATTTGACATCCATCTGATGGACCTCCATTTATGTGAGGCAGCAAGGGCAAGAACAAGGTGGATGGAATTCATTTTAGCTTCAGGGGAAAAGGTTTCATTATAGTCAATTCCTTCAACTTGGGAAAATCCTTTGGCAACTAACCGAGCCTTGTGTCTTTCAAAAATTCCATCTGATGCATACTTAGTTCTGTAGATTCATTTACATCTGACAAGTTTTCTTCCTTTTGCAATAGGTACATGATCCCAAGTATCCTTAGCCATTAAAGAATGATACTATTCATTCATTGTTGTATCCCAATATGGATGACCTAAATCTTCTGTAAATGTCTCTGGATCATTAGTCTTTGAAACTTGAGCCAAAAGAGAAGAGGCTCACTAGAACAGTGAACGTGTTCGATGCTGATATGAAGGATCACTGACAAGACCACCAACTGCTTCTTGTGTTGAATGGACCCATATAGGAAGCGGTGGAAATGGTGCTGGTTCAGGTTCAAAGGACGTATCTGGAGGAAGGTGAGAAAGAGGAGGTGGATTTTCATCATCACTGTCATCATCTGAAGAAGAAATTAGAATAGGAATAAAAGAAGACACAAACACTGAAGATGGATCACATGTTGAAGAAGGTACAATTGTCGAATAGGCTCACAGACCAAGATATTTTCATCAAATTTAACATCTCTTATAATAATAATTTCATTACAATGTGGTTGAAGAAGTCTATAACCTTTGAAATATTCAAAATAACCAACAAATATACACTTCTCACTTTTAGGATGTAATGCTTTCCTTTTCTCATCAGGAATGTGAACCCATGCTATACTTCCAAATACACGAAAGTGACTTACATCTAGTTTAATTTTAGTCCAAGCTTCTTCCGGTGTTATATTTTTAAGTGCCTTTGTGGGAGTGTGATTTACTATGTAATTTTCACAGTTGATTTCTTCCACCCAATACTTTAGACTTAATCCCTTAGATTGGATCATACAATTAACCATTTATTTTAATGTGAGATTCTTTCTCTCAACAAAACTATTTTGTTGTGGTGTATATGGAACAATGTGTTGCATTTGGATGACCTGTGTATTGAAGTAACTTGTAAAATTATTGTTCACATATTCACCTCCATTATATGTTCTGAACTTTTGAATTTGATGTTCAAATTGCTTTTCTACAAGGGCCTTATAGGCCAAAAAATTGTCAAAAACTTCGCTCTTAAGTTTTAAGAAGTAAACCCAAGTACGTATGGAAAAGTCATCAATGAAAGTTAAGAAATACTTGCACCCAGAAAAATAAGGATAAGAAAGTGGACCACACAAATCACTGTGAACAAGCTGCAAAGGGCCCGAGGCATGCTAAGAGGTACATTTGTCAAAACTATCCCAACGATGTTTGCCGAGAACACAAACGACACAAAAACCGTATCTTCATGAAACATGAGGAAGACTAGTCACCATATGTTGATTACATAGTTGCTGCAATGAGCGATAGTTTAGATGACCAAACCGCTCATGCCAAAGTTTTCTCAAGTCTTCGCTATGAGAAACAAAAACTGATGAAAAAGATGATGACCCAAAGTTTTCAAACTTGTACATCGTGGTAATATCATTAGAAATTCCAGTTGTAAGAACATGCTTAGGATCTTTTAAATCATTGATTACAACTTGGTGGGGTGAAAACTCTATGGTTTTACCTTCACCTGAATGAGTGATTTGATATACTGATAGAAGGTTACAAGAAAGACTTGGAACACATAATTCATTATTGAAATGACCATTATCTACTTGAACTGTTCCAGATCCCACAACACTAAGAGATCTATCATCACCAACAAATATTTTCTTGGTGTTACATTCATTTAGAGAAAAAAATATGTCTTTATCATTAGCCATATGATAAGATGCTCCAGAATCAATAATCCACTCATCAGAAGAAGAAGTAGAAGTTGCATTGAAGGAGAAAACAGAAGCAGAAAGTGCAAGTCCATGAGAAGAAGAAGAAGAAGTTGAATCAATACTGATGTTGTGCTTCTTCATCACTTCTTTTAAAGCTGCCATATTCTTGAAACATTTGGACTCATCATGACCATCTTTATCAAAAAAGTTGCAATGTCTGTCAGTATTCTTATTTTTATATTTTACTCCTTTGTCACCATTAGGAGCTGAAGTTGTCTGAGCGGATTTGGGACCCTTATGTTTCTTGTTGTTGTAGCGATGATTTTGCTTCTTGGGATTCTTGTGTTTATCTTTCTGCTGGGCAACTAAGGTTTTTTTGGAGGTACCTGCACTGTTGATCACTCCAAGTTGTACACGATTATCTTCCTCTCTAATCAAAGAAGCACAAAAGGACTCAAGAGTGGGTTTTTTATAAGATGTCTCTAGAGCCTCTCTCATGGCATAAAATGTAGATACAAACACAAAATATGCACTACCTAGCTTAGAGAGAATAATATATATGCAATGCTCTTCCTCCATCTTTCTCTCACATTCTTCACATAAAATTTCGAGTGTTTTAAACTTAGATAGATAGTCTCCAATGCAAGAAAAATCACTTGGATTTAAAGTCAATACTTGATTTTCTAATTGTTTTTCTCTAATAAGATTGAGTTTACCAAACATAGATTTAATCTTTTCCCAAGCTTCATCGGGGTTATCAATTTCTTTAAGGTGGAACCTTAAATTAGGAGAGATGGACATTCCGATTAGTCCACGTGCTTCATCACTCCTATTAGCCCATTTGAATTTCTTATCATCATCATTGGGTTCTTTTTCCTTTCCCAAGGTAATTCAGTACAAGCCTTTACTTCTTAATAAATCCTCCATATGAGATTTCCATTGGATGTAGTTGGTGCTAGTAAGAAAAAGATTACTTGAAGAAGACATAATAAATATGTAGATAATATGGATTTAAAAACTTAAAATTATGATCTCGATGGAAAGATCTCAAAAAATTATGTGGTTTAAAAAAAAATGACACTAAAAACGGACTTTGGATGTGAAAGTTATGCCCTTTAAAAAAAAGGCATAAACGATAACCAAAGGACCATGTGGTGATGTAAGTTGCTTTATGAAGTGACCCACTTTTATAAAAAGAAGTGGAATCACTTTTACAATGAAGTTACTTTATAAAATAAAAATCACATGAAAAATAAATAACTCTAATATAAAGTATTAAAACTACTTATAGTGATTCACTTTTATACTTGAAGTGAAATACACTTTACAATGGAGCATGAATTTTTTCAAAAAAAGTAACAAAAAGAGATTTGAAATCAAGACCTCTTACTTAATAAGACAAATTTTAACCAAATGGGCTAGCAAAACATATTGTATTGTTTAGCAAGAGGATTTTTGTTGTTGTTGTTGTTGATGAACTTGGAGAGCGTGCTAAAAAAAAAATCTTTTCACACAAGAAAAGAAATTCGCTTCTTGATGACAACAAGGGTTAGATCTCAGTTAGCTTACCCAGAATATGCACATTTTCCTATATGTTTCTGAATTTCCGAGATCGCACAGGGCGCAGGGAAAAGAGTATACATAGATCTAAAAGAGTAGAAACCCGGAAAAAAAAATAATATAAAACCAAAATAATACTTTGCAAAAAATAAAAAAATGCGTATTCAAGATTTATACCTCCGGATCTGACTGAAATGGCTGTATCTTGGGAAAACGTAAACCTTTTCGAGTGAAACAAAATGTGTTGATGACTGAAGCAAGTGCTACAGACGTAATGGAATAGTCCTCTCAACCCAAAAATGTATGGAAATGACGGAAAATGGAGACGAGTAAACTTGAATTCACGATCTCGATCTACAACATGAGCGGGTCTTCAAACCGGCTCTGATACCATGTTCGACAACACAGGTATTCCTATAGAGGACGAAAAACTTTAGTAACCAATCACACAACCAGATCAAAGATCAACACACCAATGTTTTGACGTGGTAAAACCCCTACAGGGAAACATCCACGGCCCCAGCCAACGCGGCCACTTGGAGCAGTTTATTAATGCAAAAGAAAAATATTACAGAGAGATTTTACAAGAGAGTTTCTCACAATTGATCATTGGAAAATGACCCTCCATGCTATTTAAATAAATATCATAGACCCATCGGGTTTTAAGCCATATATCAATGGTCGTTAAGATCGAGGAGAATATGAACCATCAAATCACTCTATGTCGGAAACATATCGTGACTGTTAGATTTCCTAACTACAAATGCATACTAAAGAAACACTCTAAGAAACACTCTAAGAAACACACTTTTACCTAACGACACATTATACCAAGTAGATCTTAACTAACTCCTAAGTGTCTAAATATCCTAACAGGCCATTGGAATCCATGGATGTGATTAAGACCAAATTCAATCTTATGATATTGGTATAACTAAAATCGAAAAGGTGTAGGATTTGAGTATGGATGATATATTTCTAAAGATAGGTATCATTAGCACAAGAATGTGGTGGAAGCACTATTGATGGAATGGATCTAATCCTTTTAAGAAATATAAACTGACAAATGGGTATAAATGGATCAATTTTTTTATCTAGGCTTGATGCTAAGCTTAACAAGCTTCGGAGGATGTGTTCTCAATCCTCTAAGTGGATAATTATGCTACATTCGGTGTGTATTTATTTCATTAAGCCTAATAATTTTGTTTTTTCTTGGTTTTTGATTCTAGTTAGCCTTCCTCTTGGCTAGTGCCTGAAGTATCTAGGAATTATGCAACCCAATTGTCCCCTCTATCACAACAATGAAATTTTGAAGCATATTTTTTGGCTCTATGAGCATGCCAAGCCACCTCGCCTCGAGTATCTAACATGTATGATAAATACCCTCTTGGGGACATTCACTATAATTCTAATCTCCTTTCTAATATACTTAGTGGAAAACTCCAAGGTGAACTTGTTGATGAAATGCAGCTATGGGAGACATCCTTCAATTTACAAACCTGTGTGATGTGGAACATAGTAGTTATGTGAGTCTTTCTCTCAGCATACATACCTGAGAGAAAGCCCCTAATAAGGGTACATAGTTCCTGCCTAAGACAGATCTAGGAATGTAGAGATGACCTCCTCCATGATGTGAGTGAGAAGAAATCCAGATGATTATCCAGTGGAAAAGAAATTTGTTGAGTTAGGGCATGCCTGTGGCTGAGCACAAGGTGAACATGTGACATTCCAAAATTGCTGGGCACATCGTCATGTGAAAATAAATGAAGAGGATGTGATATCCTCCTTTGAGCAATAGAGTTGATGAGAAGACTCCTATCGATGGCAGTGGGAAAGAAGATCTATAGAGTGGACGTGCCTGTGGACGAGCACAGGTGATGTGTGAAGACCTGGTTCTTCTGAGTAATGCAGTGAACCAGAGCTATGACATCCCTATGGATGTGCCCCTAGTGGGAATATCAGATCCTTTGCTATATACTGTTCAAGATTCAGACGTACCTGTAACCCTAATTGTTATGTAAAGGGTACATGTCAACCCACCTTAATATGTTTAATAATAAATGTAAAATATAATTAATACTAATATTAATATTAATATTAATATTAATTATAATAATCATAATAATAAATAATAATAACAATAAATTATATAGTGACTTAGAGAGGTTGGCCCAGTTGAGCTCATAGATGCCTTTGTTGATTGGACAAGTCTAATATAAGTAAGGGATGATTCTCCATTATGGAATCATATCTTCCTTGTGAGTTTGGAAATTTCAGGAAGTACATCTACTTGGAAAAATGTGCGCACCTCTCTTGGGCGCTAGAGTTCTAGGGTTTGAAGCACCCTCTTGTGTGCTAGGGTTTATCTTGGTGGAGGTCTTTCTCTTGAACAATATAGCAAAGGATTTGGATGGGTTTTCTTCCCTTGTTGAGAAGGGTTTCCCATGATACTTCTTGTGTTATTGTGCATGGTGTTTCTTCTTGCGCTCTTGGTTGCTGTAACATTATTGTTTATGGTTAAGTGAAATGCAAAAATGGAATGAACTTCATGCTTAACCTAGCTTATGAAAAATCAACAGAACTTATCCAGGGTGAACTTATACACATCAAATCAATGTGATGGGATTCAAATGGTATTCAAACTAATGTAAATTGTATCTCCATTGGGATTTTTCCAATCACAACATTATTTATCATGACATGGAAAACATGCCTTTTCTTTCCTTGCCTTCAATTTCCTTCCCATGCCTTGCCTTGCCATTCCTTGCCATTCCTTTCCTTCACTTTCCATGCCTTACCTTGCCTTTCCTTCACATGCCTTGCCATGCCATTCCTTGCCTTCACTTTCCATTCCTTTCCTTCACTTTCCATGCCATGCCATGCCTTCACTTTCCTCACAATGCCATGCCATGCCTTTTCATGCCATTCCTTGTCATGCCTTGCCTTTTCATGCCATCTCATGCCATGCCATGCCTTACCTTTTCATTATTTGTTGTGGAGCCTGATTATCTTCCTGATTCATAGGTATTTGTTTTCNCGCAGGGGGGGCTTTCCCCCTCTGCAGGTTCTGGGGGAAAGTGACCACCCAAAGGAAAAATTACCTTGTAAATGTATATTCTAATTTCATAGTAAATATGGACCGTTCATTATAAGGTCGTAGATCTGACAATAGAAGTTATGTTAAAGTTTTTTTGCCTATAAGGCAACCCTATTTTATGAGGGAAATGTATTGCGACTATGCATCATTGAAAATATTGTATTCTAAGAGAGGAGACTGTGAGAGAAAGAAGAGAAAGTTACAATGGGTGTGTTGTATGTTGTATCCCTTCATTTTCTAGATAATAAAAAGGAAGGACCTGGCAATTTCTCTGGTGGGCGTATCCCATACTGGGTGAACCATGCATATCTGTGTCTCTATTGTATTGTGTATCTTATATGTTTTATTTCTACATTTGTTTTTATTTTATAGCTCCACGATCCTATTTTTCTAACAAATGGTATCAAAGTGAAAGGTAACTCATAGGAAAAGAGGGTTCTTGGTTCAAGTGGGAGAAATGGCAGAAGATGGAAAGTTTAGGGTCGAGAAATTTAACGACCAAAACTACCAGTTATGGAAGATGCAGATGGAAGATCATTTATATCAGAAGGATCTATTCCTACCATTGGGTGGAATATCAAAGAAGCCAACGACCATGAAAGATGAAGAATGGGAGGTTCCTGACAGAAAGGCACTAGGAACGATATGGTTGAGCCTGGAAGTGTCGGTGGATTTCAATATTTTGAAAGAAAAGACAACGAAGGAGCTAATGGATGCATTGGATAAACTGTATGAAAAAACCCTCAGCGTGCAATAAGGTATTTTGAATGAAGAGATTATTTAATATGAAGATGTCAGAAGGTGGTTATGTTGCAGATCATTAAATGAATTTAATACACTTACTAATCAACTAAGTTCTATAAAACTGGACTTTGATGATGAGGTTAGGGCTCTTCTAATCTTGTGCTCATTGCCAAAAAGTTGGAATGGATTGGTCTTGGATGTAAGTAACTATGTCTCTAGTTCAAACACTTTAAACTTTGATGATGTTGTTGGTGTTATCCTTAGTGAGGAAATGCAACGAAAAATCACAGGTGAGACATCAGGTAATGCATTAAACATAGAGAACAAGGGAAGACAAAAGGATATAGGAAATGGCTCAAGGAACCGTGATAATTCTAGGAAGGAAAAATCCAAATATAGAATGGGAAATATAGATTGCTATAATTGTGGGAAGAAAGAACATCTGAAGAAAGACTGCAGAGCTCCAAAGAAACAAAGAGATGGACAACAGGAGAAAAATTAGGAAGCAAATGTAACATGTGATGTGTTACAATATGCTTTGATTCTTTCTGTAGATAAAATTTACGAGTCTTGGGTAGTATATTAAGGGGCTTGATTTCATGCCACACTCCATAGGAAACATTTTCTAGATTATGTTCAAGGTGATTTTGGACAGGTTCATTTGGGTGATGATGCACCATGAAAAATTGTTGGAATGGGAAAGGTAAAAATAAAGAAAAGGAATGGAAACCAGTGGTTGTTGAAAGAGGTAAGACATGTTCCATATCTAAGGAAAAATATAATTTCAACAGGGCAGTTGGAAAGTGAAGGTTGTATATCCATATTTACAGATAAGGTGTGGAAGGTCACCAAAGGATCACTAGTGATAGAAAAACGAGAGAAGGTAGGTACATTGTATTTATGTACTAGTAATACCGACTCTTCTATATCTTTAGCTTCTACAAGAGTGGATACAACACTATGGAATCATGGGCTTGGACACATGAGTGAGAAGGGGATGTAGATACTTCACAAAATAAATTTTTTGTTAGATCTTAAACAAACTGATTTGGATTTATGTGAACATTGTGTTTATGGAGACCAAAAGAGAGTCATATTTCCCAGAGTCGGAAAAGAAAAGAAGAGTGAAAGGTTAGAGCTTGTGCATACAGATGTATGGGGACTAGCTCAGGTATCATCGCTTGGTGGCTCTCATTATTATGACACTTTTATTGATGATGCAACTATAAAAACTTAAGTTTATTGCATCCGACAAAAAAATGATGTTTTTGATACTTTTAAGAAATGGAAAGCTTTGGCTGAGAATCAGACATGAAAAATGTTGAAGTTTCTTAGATCAAACAATGGAGGTGAATATTGCAACAAAGAGTTTGGTAATTACTATTCATACCATGGGATTCGTAGAGAGAAGACAGTTCCAAGAACACCACAAGAAAATGGTGTGTTAGAAAGGATGAACATGAAAAACATGGAGCATGCAAGGAGTATGATATTGCATGTTGGTTTTCCCTTACAGTTATGGGTAGATGCTGTAGATATTGTTGTTTACTTAATGAACATAGGACCTTGAATCTCTTTGTATGGTAGAATTCCAAAGGAGGCATGGATAGGTAAAAAGGTAAACTATTATTTTTGAAGACTTTTTGTTGTGAAGCATTTGTCCACATTGATAAAGAAAATAGAACAAAGCTTGAGGAAAAATCCAAGAAGTGTACCTTTATTGGATAGGGTGTTAATGATTTGGTTATTCCTTATGGGATTATAAAAATCACAAAATCATTAGGAGTAGAGATGTCATATTCAATGAGAAGGTCATGTACAAAGATCAGTTGCAGGGAGAGAAATAGGAAAAAGAAAAACCAAAATACACAATGCTTTATGAGATCACTGAAAAAAAGAAATTCCAAATGTACCACAAAATCAAAATGTACAACAACATGATCAACATGTACCTCAAACTCCAGCAAGTGTTGTTAGAAGATATACCAGGTTAAGTAGACCCCATTAAACAATACTCTCCTTCATTGTATTATTTATTGTTGACTGATTTTGGTGGACCAAAATGTTATGAAGAGGAAATGCAGGTAGACACTAAAAAGAAGTGGGAGCAAGGCATGAAAGAGAAAATGGATTTCCTGGTAAATAAGTAGACTTGGGATTTGGTACAGTTACCTGCGGGAAAAATAACATTGTAGAATAAATGGGTTTACAAGTTGAAGGAAGAAGATGGAGGCAAAAAGCGGTACAAGGCTAGACTTGTTGTAAAGGGGTTTGCAAAAAATAAAGGTATAGATTTTGATGAAATATTTTCTCTTGTTGTTAAAATGACTTCAATTAGGTATATTTTAAGTCTTGTGGCAGTAGAAGATTTACATCTTGAACAGTTATAAGGTTTTAAGTCTTGTGGAAGTTGAAGATTTACATCTTGAACAATTATATGTAAACATATCTTTTCTCCATAGGGATTTGGAGGAAGAGATTTATGCATCAGCAACTACTGTGGGTATGAGGTCAAAGGGAAGAAAAATTCGGTACGCGATTTAAAATAAGAGTTTGTATGGTCTAAAGAAAACTCCAACGCATTGGTATTTGAAGCCTTGATAGGTTTATGGCGGCATCATGCTTATGTTAGATTTCATCTCTAATCACTATGTTTATTTTAAAAAACTAGAAAAATGGAGCTATATCTTGATATTGTGCTGTAGATGAGATGCTTGTTGTAGGCCCCAAAGATATCAATGTGCTCAAGCATGGAAATTAGCTAATTTTATTTTACATGAAGGATTGGTGCTAAGAAGAAAATCCTTGGTATGATAATAACAAGAGATACGCGAAATCACAATTTGACATTGTCTCAAGGTGAGTATATAGATAAAGTGTTGGCAGAGGTTTAGAATGCGTATCGAAAATCGCTTAGTACACCTTATGCAAACCATTTCAAATTAACCAAAAAATGTGTCCCAACATGAGGAGACATAATACATTTCCAAGGTCCCAGATATTATGAAGTGGTTTGTAATAGACCCGACATTGCACATGCAGTTGGAGTTGTGAGCATGTATGGAACAATCCGTAAAGAACTACTGAGGTAGTAAAGTGGATTCTTACGTATTTGAGAGGTACTACTACCTGTGGCGCATTATGTTTTAAAGATTTAGAGATTGTTCTATAGGGATATGTTGATCTCAGACATGGCGTGCGTGATAGAGATAGCGGTGTGAGGAGCAATCAATGTATGTTTTACTTCATAGGTGGAACACCAAGAGTTGGATTTTGAACCGCGAAAAGGTTGTTGCACTTCAACAATATAAGAAGAGTATGTTGCTACCACAGAGGCTAGTAAAGAATGCAGATTTGGTTACAGAGGTTTACGAGGAATTGAGAAATAAGAGAATAGTAGGTTGTACCGTAGATAATGAGAGTGCCATCCATCTTGCAAAGAAATCAACCTTCCATTCAAATACTAAGAATACAACTCATGTATCATTTCATACCATCCGCCTTGGAATATGGACATTTGAGTTGGAAAGATACATACTAGCCAAAAATCTTGTAGAGACATGTTAATAAAGGGAGTAACTGGGGAGAAACCAAGTTCCTACCTCGCTTCAGCTTGGTCTCTGCTAATGAAGGCGAAGATAAGAAATTTTCCGTGTCCAAGAATGATCATAGTCCAATAGATACAACATCGGAGTTGTTGAGATAAATATCCAAGTGGGATATTGGCTATTTATTGTGGAGCTTGATTATCTTCCCTCATTCATAGGTATTTTTTTTCCAAATAAGGCTTATACCCCCAAGGAAGACTGCATTGACCCTAGAATACTATACACCCCTCCATGTATTATGGGTTTCCACCCTTAGCTGGTTCGGCCATGGGGGTTTCAAGGTATTCCAAGAAAAAATTTTGTAAATGTATATTGTAATTTCTTAGTCAATTTGGACCATTCTTTATAAAGTCACAGATTTGATGTTAGAAGTTAAGTTAGGGTTTTTTCCCTAGAAAGAAACCTTATTTTATGAGGGAAATGTATTGTGGCTTTGTATCATTGTAAATATTGTATTATGAGAGAGGATACTATGAGAAAGAAGAGGAAGTTACTAACGGGTGTACCGTAGGCTATATCCCTTCATCTATCGGATAATTAAAAATAAGGACCCTCGGCACTTTCCATGGATGTAGCTCAATCAAGTGGTAGAAACACATATATCCTGTTCCCCATTGTAATATGCATCTTCCTGTTTTATTTCACATTTGTTTTATTTTATTTCCACGCATCCCTGCTGTTTTTCTAACATCCATTCCATGCCATGGCCTTGCCTTTTCATTCCATTCCTTCAATTGGCCATGCCATGCCTCACTTCCATGCCTTTAATTGCCATGCCTTCCCATGCCTTCAATCTCCTTCCTTTCCATGCCTTTCCCTTAAGTACCTTCCATGCCATGCCTTCACTTTCCTTTCCTTGTCTTTTCCTTTCCATGTCTCCCTTTAGCCATGAATTTCCATGCTCCTACCTCAGGATGCCTTCATTCCTTTGCCTCACTTGCTATGACTTTCCATTCCCTTACCTTCACTCTTTCCATGACTTTTCTTTCCTTCACTTGCCTTCCATGCCTTTCATTCACTTTCCATGCCCACCCCTTCTCCCTTGCCCTTGTCTCTTGCCTTCACCCTACATTTCCCTGCTCCTTGGATTTCCATGCTCCTGTCTTTTACTTTCCGCCTCATGCTGTCTTCCATGCCCTCTTGTCATTCCATCTTCACTTCCTTTCCATGCCTTGCCTGTTACGAAATTCCATGCCATACATGTCTTTGTCATGTCATGCCATGCTCTCACTTTGCATGCATTTCTTGCCTTTGATTCACTCTGTTCCGCTTTCATGTCTCTAAGGTCTTTGCCATGCCTTTCTTGCCATGCCTTGTCATGCCATGCCTTCACTTGTCATACCATGCCATGCTTTTCCCAATTCCTTCACTTTCCATCCCTTTCATTTCCATCCCATTGACATGCCTTCTTTCCATGCCATGTCTAGCCTAACAAGTTGTTAAAATCTGTCAAACATATGCAATAACCACTAAACAAAACCCTAAATTCCGTGATACTTCAACAAATGATTTTATGCCGATGTATCGATAACGAGGGGGTTCTACTCTAGATGAAACCTGCTATGTAATTCAATGCAATCAAGGTTCATCCATCCAGTCCCAACAGAAAGTTTTATTGTAAGTTACAACTCACCTCCTCAAGTCATTCGTGGACATGTTGGCAATTTGGTCATGGAGCATAAACCTAAAACCAAGCAAAGATAACGGTGTTTTGTAAGTTCCCACAAGTCCTGCTTAATAAGGACCACATGAATACACTATCCACAAATTCCTACGTTGTTCTTGAAAATCAACCTCCTCTTCAAATTGTGACATTATGCCTCATTGAGAAAAACCCTAGTGCCGAAGTTACTCCAACAAACATTTCTTCGATCGTTATAATGATAGTGGAGAGGCCCCACTAGATAAAAACCAGTTCTACAGATCCAAATAAACCGACTAAGTAGTCTGAGGTCCGAAGTCTTGGTTTGATTTTTTATCATGAGTTGTAACTCGCATCCTCAAGCCATTTAGGGGCATAGACTAATTTGGTCCCGAGGTATAAAATCCAAACCAAGCAAGATAACATAGTTTCGTAAGCTCCCAAAAGTATATTTGTCCAAGGTCCACATGACTACACTACCCACAAATTACCAAAACAATGTTCTTGAAAATCAACCTCCTCCTTCAAAAAATTTCACTATGAACAAAGTTACCGACTGTGAAACTATGACCTCTAAAACAATGAAATCATTAAAACCCAAATATTTGCATAAAAAGCATCAAAATCAACACCCAAATCAAAAAATGGTGCTACCAAGTATAATCAAGTTGTTTAAAATGGGTCAAAAATCACAACATTTTTTCAAACATGGCCTTTAAAAATCAAATAGTATCTCATAAAAACCTTAAAATCAACACCTAAAAAAAGATGTTTTTTTTTTTTTCAAAACATTAAAATTTTAGATAATTTGAAATCATAGTTTTAGTAGTTGGTACCATTAAAAACAAAACCTCAAAAATCAACCATCAATCACCAAAAGTATCATACCTCAGAGCACCATTCTAAAATTATGGTACAAAATGACACATTTTTATAAAGTAGTAAAAGAACTCATCATTACTGTGAACAAAATCATAAAATCAACCCTAAATGCTTACTTTTAAAATCTTAATTTTATCACTCAAAGAACAAGTTAATACATAATGCTATGAAAATATCACAATATCACCCTATCTTTAAAAATTCAACATCACTTTTTAATATTTTTTACTTTTAATAAAAAAAGTAAAACAAGTTACATTGAATGAAACATAAATTATTTTTTAAAGTATTGTTATATTGTCCATATTCAAAACATAATAGCTAAGAAATTTTATTATATTCTCCATAGTAAAAATATAACTATAAAACATAAAATGATTCATAACTTCATGTAAGATCATATGTAAAGTCTAATGCTCATTTCTAGCTACTACCATCATATGGATAAATAAATAAAATGTTTCATACACTTATCTAGATTGACTCATGGATTCTGAAATACCATATGTTGGTCCTAAAGTCTTCCCTCGACTGCTAAAGTGCTGCTGTGGATAGGCTACCTCAAGTTTTGGAATGATTTGTTTTTGGTTAATTAGGTTTGTTGTTCATCTAATGGATAGGTTTATCAAGATTATAAACTTGGTTGGATTGGCCAAACAATATGAATGTAGATTCTCCCCTTTAGCTAATGGTAATTCATTTGATGAACAAGAGGATATGGAAAGATAAACAAAGAAGAAACAACAAACAATACAATGAGTTACCTGTTGTGTGAGAATTAAGACTCAAAATGGTATTTAAGACCTAAAGAAATATCCAGATACAAATCATCCAAACAGGTTGCAAAATAACTGATCTTTTTACTAAAGAAATAGTTGATTAACATGTTTCATGACAACAAAAAGATGAATTAAAACAATAGATGAAAAGGACAAGTGAGATGTACACATCGCACACATCACAAATTCTTGTATCCAAGATAAGATTAAACACATGTTGACTTGAGAAATAAAACATATCATCATCATTGAGAGATATATATATATATATATATATATATATATATATATATATATATATATATATATATTCACTGTGTAATAGAGACTTACAATCATATATAAACTCCAAACCAATTTTGATGTTTGAATCTCACTCAAAACTCAACCTCTAAGAATACAAAAATTCATTTATTTATCATTGTAGTAGATGGTTTCGATAATTTTGAAAACTAAATTTTAACTATGAATAACAACCTGAAAACAACTCTTTGACTCAAGTGTATTCAATTGGGAACATAGTCATGACATACTTGAACTTAATCTTAACAAAAATATGGTTCATATCAAAAAAATTACCACTCTATTATGCTTTGACAGTAATGTATCGAACCTAGAACAACTAGACTTCTTCAAGTGCAAAATAAAACTATTGTCTATGATGGAGTAAAATAACCCTTAACAAAAAACTATGACATATGAGAATGAGTAAAACTGTGCATGAGTACCAACATGCATTCTAGCTGGAGACTAACTGTAAGGCCTCTTCCTACAGAGCCTTATAAAAATATAAATTTAATTATAAAACATAAATTAAATTAGAGAAATGCTATCCTAACATCTTCACAATTTCATAACTAGCATATAACCACTCATCTTAATTAAAATTTATGAGCAGATCATAATAAATTATATAACACAACATAAAAATGAAAATACATACCTCTAACTGATGCTATCATTGTTCTGCAACTTTGCATGATGCTCTGCTTGACGCACTGCCCAAAACCGTCTAACTACCCAACCATCTAGGAACAGAGCCTCTCCGGCTCCCTAGCTCCAAGATTCCATAAGGATTCCTGGCCCCCGAGCCCAAAACTCCCAGCAACAGGTGCCTCCCTTGTAACATTCCTTCTACAAGCTTCTCCAGCCAAAACCCATAATACAGTCTTCCAATCTCCAAAAACAAATATCCCCTCCCAATGCCCCAATACGGTCTCCTAATCTCAAAATAATGCTCCCTGCAAAAGTCCCCCCTTCTCCCCGATTGTTTTTCCCCCTCATAACCCCCCTTTCCCATTCACCACCTCTTCCTTTCTTTAAGACTCACCCACCTTATCTCTCCATTCAATGCCAACCACCTTATCCCTCCATTCAATGCCAACCACCTTATGCCCTTCTTCTTAATGGTTCCATCCTTCGATATGATAAGTTTTCTTTTAATAAATTAAAATTTATTAAACTTAAATTCATTACCCAAATATTTAATGAGTTAATTAATTAATTAATCAATTAATTAATATACATTAAAAAATTAATAATTCAGGACAATTAATTAATTAAACTTAATATACTTTAAACAATTATTTAACTATGACAATTAATTATTTAACTAGGGTTGTTACATACACCCACCCTTCAGGAAACTTCATCCCAAAGTTAAAGTATTTTATGATACAAGGGAAAAGACACATGGTTCACACATTCATAACAAATAACCGATATTATTAGTAAGTAAGCCAAGAAAACTCATACATACTAGTGTACATGTGTAAGAAATGCATGTGTAGCTAGTACATACAAGTTTCGTGCATGTACTAATAACAACAACTATCATCTCTATAGTAATTTCTGTATGAATCCAATCCATTCAACAAGACTATTTATTTTATAAAAGACAATAACCCAATCAAATGTTTGTGAAATCTTTTAATTACAATTATCTAGCTCAACAATGTTATTTAGACAATTGTAGTTTAGTTAAGTAATTATAAATATTCATATATACACTTTTTTTTTTCAGAAGGAAAAACAATAAATTCCACCATAAGACAAATCTCCATACACTCTCAACTATTTCTACTCATCCTTCCTCCCTAACTTACTTCCATATTCCATTCCTATCCTTCCTCTGCTGGACTATCTTGGAGTGTCAACTATATTGACCTAACTCCAAATAGAACCCGTAAGTGGAAGTGTCACTATCTTGACCAAGCTTCCCCAACATGCAACTGACAGACATCATCACACGTCTAGGGGAGCGTGAGATAACACCGTCCTCCCATGATTCCAGGTTTCAGAGGATACACAGTGGGAAATTCCTCCACCCCTCCTAACAGGACTAGGGTCCACACCTTATAATGCAATATATAGTGGCACTATGTTGCTGGGAGTTTTGTCATCGTTTATTCGATTTTGGGCAGTTTCACCTCCTAAAATCCTGCACTAGTCCACATATCATAGCAATGTATCCAAACCAATATAATTTCACATACAAAGATTCATACCATATTGTTTCTTGGTCGGTGGTCATGACATCCACTTTAATCACCATTATCCCTTGGCTATTTCATAGCCTAATAACCTACAGATTAGTCTGTAACACAAACTCATACATATCTATGCATTATCATCATGTAATTGCACACAACCATAATTTCAATTCAGTACTTGCGTACCAACAACTTTAACATCAAAGTTTTCAAGTTAGAAATAGATCTCATAATATCCCATAATTCAATTAACGACACCCATTCATAGAATTATCATTTACATAATGGATTGCATCATATCCAACATCATTCAAATAGGATTTAAACCTTCATAGGATTCACATTCACACAATATATCACATCATATCCTTCATCATCAACAACATTTAAACATTCATAGAATTTACATTCACATAGTAGATCACATCATTATTCAAATATATTTAAACATTCATAAAGGTTCATACGTCTTAAAAGTTCAAGTGTATCACTTAATAATTTCACTGTGAATAGAAAATAAAGGTGTTTAGGCCTCAGGTAATCCTAGCTGTCTAAGTCAAAAGGTGGCGTTACATACACCCAACCTTCGAGAACATATTCTCAAGGTGGTTAAAAAAAGTGAGGGATAATCTCGTCGTAACGTCT
>SNQJ01S0000345.1:139729-170971 GCA_010110895.2 Picea sitchensis | reverse complement strand
ATTCAAAAACTAAGAGGCGACAATACAAAGTATCTATGCTCTCAACAAGAGTGTTACAATACAAAGTCTCCATGCTCGCATGCCAATACTCTAGCTACTATAACAATACATTATTTTTTTCTCACCCCAACAATTATTCTTTACTTAGCATGTGTAACATTGCAAGGTGTATGAAAGGGTGTATGACACACCTACCCTAACAAATCATATACAATATTAAATTGATGCCAATAAAGTTATTAGTGGAGCTACACAAATTACATATATGGAAGTAGAGTAATGGTTTTTCTAGTTGAGTTAAATTTATATTATTGATTTATTGAGATGAAGTGCCAAAATTCATGTGGGCTTCGTTGGGGTAAGTTAGCACATTAACTTCTCGAGGTCATAACTTTTGCATACAATTTCCGTTTAGGGCACACATTAGCTCGTTTGAAAGGTATTGACGAGGAGATTCTTTTAGGGGATGAATCAAATCATTTGGCTATCATTGAGGTGCCCAATCATGAAAAAATGTCATTTAGGCCCTCAAACTGGACCCAGAAGTTAAAAACTGCTAAAAATAGTAAATTGCCAAAATTGCCAGAAATTATTTTGAGCTAGTTGGAAAAGGTGGGTGGCCATCAATATCCACTTGGATCAATATGGAGATTCATTTTTCTCAACTTTTTTTCAGAATGACCTCTCGTACCCACATGCCCTTCTTTCATCGGGGGTAGCGACAAATTCTTGTAGGGTTACATAGGTGTCTTTAGATGGTGTGTTGGAAGGGTTTTAGGTAGTTGGTTCTCCTCATGAGCTCCCAATATTTCTCGTGGAAAGTATTTCTCTTGTTCAATATTTGGAAGGGTTTATAGTGGCCATCCTAAGTCCATCCAATCTAAATGGATGGGATGATTGCAGGGTAGGCTGGTCAACTTCTACCCTTATTTCCCCAAGTGAGGGCTATCAAAATCTCTAGGAGAGAGGTGATGTGTCGCTCCCTAGGTCATATTTGCAAAGGAGAAAAAACAAATGCTTTAAATCAACTGGTACATCGATCAAGCTTATTCTCGGGGAGGATATATCTATGGATCAAGTAGTCAGGCTTGGTGAGACGTGGATTGTGGGTAGAGCTAGGGTTCGACAATTCAACATAAAAACCCTAAGGGAGTGGGTTTCATCTATGTGGAAGAATTGTTCTGACCCTCTGTTGGTAGTTAATCAATTGGATTGTGGATGGTTCATGCTTACGTTCAAGGAAGTAGCTCAGGTGGATGCGGCCCTCAAGGGTTGTTGGAGCATTGAATCTACCTTGGTCCTGCTAAAATGATGGAATACAATGTTTGATGCAGCCAAAGAATGCATGGACACTTTCTCGATTTGGGTTAGGCTCTCTACCCTCCCGCTGAAATTTTGGACGATTAAATGTTTTCATGAAATTGACAATGCTCTGGGGATGTTTTTGGAGGTGGATATGTCATTTTAAACTATAGAGAAATGTCCTATGCATGTATTTTGGTGTCTCTGAATGTAAGGGACAGGCTGGCCGAGGACATTGAGCTTCAGTCTAGAGGTATTACAAGATTGCAACAATTGGATTATGAAGATGTTCCCTTCTGGTGTCGTCGGTGCCATGAATTTGGGAACACTTTTAGTGAATGCTCGAAGCCATCTCTCCATATGCAGGGCTGAGCCTCCACCTCTCAGGTCAGGAAAATGAAATTGACTCCTAGGGAGTCTGCCTCTGTTTCAGTTCAGGGCTCACAACAGGATTCATCAGACATGCTTTTAGTTACGTGTCGACTTACTCAAAGGGATCAGGGCATGGAAAGGACTGTTGAATAAATGAGCAGAGATCATGCAATCATTCCATTTGTGGGGGGATTGTAGAAAGATGGATATGTCCTCCCTCTTAATCCCTCTTTGATGCGCACAAGGTATTTTGGTATGTTACCCTCTTTTCCCTCCTCTATTTCTTTTATCATTCATTATTTCTCTTCCCTGCAAGTTTGTCACCTCCCCTCGATAAAAAATCTCCCTTTCCCCAAAGATATGGATATACTTGTTCCTCCTCCTGTGCAGTCGTCTCCCCTCACTGAGTTCTCCTTGGCCCTTATTCCCCCCCGATATTCCAGGGCTTCATAATCTCCTAAAGGTTGTGCTTCAGAAGACTCTAAGGAGAATGAAATCATTTGCTAGTTGATAAATCATAACATTTTTGCAAGTGATTACACTCATCCCTCCTCCTGGCCTTGGACAACTTCCTTATACATTTGGTATGAAAAAGGGAAGAGGAAGAAAATCCCATCTGTCAAAATCCCAATCTCAGGCTCTGATAGATCTAGCATCCAGTAGACAACACTCGATTGTTGGCCCCCCTAGAACATGAATCATCCCATAAGGGTGGCCTACATGAAGATCCTATCCTTCAATTGTATGGGTTTGGAAATCCCCTTAAAGAAATCTGCCCTGAAGAGGTTGGTTGTCACAAACGAACCTTGTATCATCTTACTCCAAGAATCACTTGGAGAAGAATCAACAACGATCTGTCTTTTGGAATCTCTTTTCCCCCATTGGAAGTTTATAGGGATAGACACAAAAGGTCGGTTGGTTGGTTTGGTGATAGGATGGAACTCCCGAACTTTCAAGGTGCTCAATTTCTAAGCCCTGGAGCTGATATTCTTGTAGAAGCGTTGGAAATAGTATTCATGATCTTGAACATTTATGGGCCATACCTGGATCGGGTTCCCTTTTGGGAATCTATATTTAAGAGATCCCTCCTGAAAGTGGATAATCTCATCATAGGTGGGGAATGAATTTATCTCTGGGGTTGGCTGAGGTTTGGGGACCAAATTCCCGGCCAAATCCTCGGGCCAATTTCTTCTTACACCAACTAATGGATAATAAGTTTGTGGACATTGAACCAATCAAAATTCTCCCAACCTGGAGGAATAAGAGATGGGGAGTCGATCGTGTCGCAAAATGAATATATAGATTCCTGATATTTGGAAATCTTTTGGAGTTTCCTCTTCAATTTCATCAAGGGATTGGCTGTGGGGGGGAATCTGATCAGTATTTTTGGTTGGAGATTGCTGGTGGACCAAAAAAAAAGGTATCCCTTTCAAATTCAACTCCTCATGGCTCCCAGATGATGATTTTAAATATCTTGTTAAGGAGACCTGGATTCCCTTTAGGGATCAAGAAGATAGACCAGTGGCCATTCATTTTGTAGAAAATATTATGAAGGTCTCAGGCAAAGCGAGTAAAAGATGAAGAGGATTTGAAAATCTTGGAATAGTAGCTCGAACACATCCACCTATCGACCGATGGTGGTGTTCTTAGAGAAGAAGCGAAAGAAAATCTAAAACAAATGGAGATCAGATATCGAAATTTATTGTCTAAGAGGGAATCCACATAGAGGTTAAAAATTAGGGCGACTTGGCTATCCAGTGGAGACAAAATCACGAAATTCTTTCAAGCCTATGTGAAAGGAAGACAATCGGCTAATACAATATGTCATCTAAGAGATCATGTGGGGAGAGAGGTTTCCTCTTTCGAGGGCCTTGCCCAGCTAGGGAAGACCCATTTTCAAAACCTATATAAAGTTGAGGACATGGTAAACATTTTAGATATAATGAGGCTGGAAATATTTTTTCCTAGATTTTTCACGAGGAGGGAAACATAGATATATTTGCAGTATTTACAAAAGATGAATTAAAGTAGGTGATTCATGGCTTTCAAAAAGACAAAAATCCAAGTCTAGACGGTTGGACGGTGGAGTTCTACTTAGAATTCTTTGATCTTATTGGTAAAGACCTATTAGTTGTCGTGGAGGAATCACGAGTTTCAGGCCACATTCACCCCCCCATAAACTCAACCTTCATCTCCCTCATTCCGAAAACATATGACCCTCACTCCTTCGATGATTCTAGGCCAATCTCCCTATGTAATGTGTTGTACAAGGTGGTGGCAAAGACAATTGTAAGAAGATTAAGGATTGTTCTCTTGGAAACAATGTCAAAGGAGAAATTTGGTTTTCTGGAGGGTCGACAAATTCATGAGACAATTGGGGTGGCTCAGGAGGGTCGACAATTGGGGTGGCAATTGGTTTTCTGGAGGGTCGACAAATTCATGAGACTCTTGATTTGTTCTTTCCGGGTGTTTAAATATAACAGGTTCAGATTTGATTTATAATTAATCCACTCAATGGCCACCTTGGAATCTCCAACTACCATCATCTTGCTTATGGATAATCTAGAAGCAAAGTGTAAGAGGCCCCATACATCATCTTGCTTATGGATAATCTAGAAGCAAAGTGTAAGAGGCCCCATAGCCCCAAAATTTCTATTTTCATATTGTTTCCTTTACCACCTGCAAAGTGAGTCGTGTAGAAAGAATCCTATTGGATTATCATCAAAGAAGACTGGAATGTGTTCATTAATTGAGAACAAAATTTTTATGACTATTCACCTGATTTTTTTAGCAGTTTGTTTATTGGAATCAAAATATCTTTAATAATGTAGCCATGTTTTTTTTCTCTCTTATTGGAATTTCGTATATTTCATTAATAATTTAATGATGTAGTGATTTTTTTCAATTCAAATTAATATATTTTTTAATTTAATGACATTTAGTGATTTTTTTCCAATTATAAGAAGTTAAATTTTTTATTAAACATTTAAATTGGTTTAAATGAAAAGAAAACATTAAACTTAGATTAAACTTAAAGTTTAAAGTGGACACTTCATTAACCATCAACAAATCAGAAAAAATAATAATAAAAAAAATCTAGCACAATTTTTATTCAAAATATTTATTATAATTATAACTGACATACAATAAATCTTTTCAAAATTATGAACTACATTTCAGTGAAAATATCAAAACCACAAATTAGATAATATATGTTGGAATGTGAAGTTGTTCATGACCCCTTGTTATCCATATGATTTCTTGTTTGAAATTACTACATTCTTTTTTTTTATTTGTTGGGTTTAAACAAAGTTATTTTTATGTTTTTTATATATACAATTTTTTCATCACTAAATTAGAAAAAACATTACTACAATTTTTATTCAAAATATCTAACAATAAAAATCTATATACAATCACTCTTATAAAAATAATTTATATACTGTTATCAAAATCATTAGGTGAAATGTCAAATTCACAATTTAAAACCCTCACTGACCTGTAATTTGTAATTTGTGTATGTGAATTGTATGTATGTAATATTGCACATGATGTCAAGGTATGAGAATTTTGTTGTAGAGGAATCTCTTGTATGAATAGGTTAGATCTCTCATTGATATGAAAGAGATCAGAGATAGATTTATAAAGTTAAGGTTCTTCGGATTTTATTCAGTTTTTCATTTTATTTTTATTTTAATAATAATAATTTTAAATTAATATTCTTTTTTATGATAGGTGAACTTTTAGTTTTTAAATTTTCCCTTCCACTATATTTGGTTTCACATTATATTTGTTTTTACGTAATAATGTTTTTAAAAGAATCTAATCTTAAATCTTTTAGGAACAACATCTTTATATATTGTTTTTTTTTAATCTTTCACTATTAGCATTAAGAAAAAACTATATCAAAAAATCTGAAAATATAAAATATAATATTTATATATTAAAACGGCAATAAACGTTGTAAAGTATTTTGAAATAATATGACCAAAGTAAAGTGGAATAATGACCAAAAGTTTGCAAAAGAGGCGCTGCTAATAGTGCGCGTGGTCTGATTTTCAGCTGGTGAGGTGACGGTAATGTGTTTGTGACGGTAATATCTTTAATTAGTATTAATGCGTCTTGTCTTTAACATTGACTAATATATTGATTTAACCTTGACGATTTACAGATGCATAAAGTGACTACATCGTTGTTGGAATCAAAATATCTCTCACAATGGAGCAATCTTCCTTTTTCTTTTTGGTATATTTTTTTTAAGCAATTTGTTTGCTGCAATCAGAATATCTATAATAATGTAGCAATTTTTTTTTCTTAATTTTTTTTATTGGTTAGAATTAGAATATCTCTAACCATGTATCCATTTTTTCTTTTTCTTCCTAGTATATTTTTATTTGTTAGAATTAGAATATCTCTAGCAAATTCATCTTCTCTCCTTACTATATTTTTTTAGTAGTTGTTTGTTGGAATCATAATATTTTTAATAATGTAGAAACAATTTTTTTTTCCAGATTTTGAAATTAGAATAATTTTTAATAAAATAATAATATAATGTTTTTTAAATTTTTTATTAAAAATTTGGATTTTGAAATTAATATAATATAATGTTTTTTAAAATTTTTATTAAAAATTTGAATTGGTTTAAAGAAAAAAAAACATTTAATACATAATACTTGAATTATAGTGAAATTTTAACTCAAAAATTACATAAAATTAGTACACATTTAACTTATTCCTATTCTTTCTTATTATTTGTCTAATTATTATATTTTTTTTCTTATTCGATTATTATATTTTTAATTCCTATCCATTTACTTTAGATTATATATGGTGGGTTGTAAAGTTGTTCATGACATATTTTTTCTTCCTATTCATTTACTTTAGATCATATATGGTGGGTTGTAAAGTTGTTCATGACACTTCTTATTCATGTGATTTCCTCTTTGAAATTACTCTATCCTTTCTTCTTATCTGTTGGATTTAGATGATATATGCTCCATTGTGAGGTTGTTCACAAAGTCATTCTTGTATGTTTTATATATAAAAAAAATTCAGACTTAAATTGTGATGACATTTGAATTGTCAAATACAACAAAAATAAATAAAATTCTTTAGTGTGAGAAATCTTTTGAATATATACTATGTTGAAGTTTAGAAATGTTTCAAAGTTTGGAGTGGACACTTTATCTCTCATCAACTAACCAGAAACAATAATAAAAGGAAAATCTAACACAATAACTCTTTTCAAAATCATGGACCAAATTTTAGTGAAAATGTAAAACTCACAAATTCCTACTTACCTAATATGCTTGCTAATGTATAGAGAAGTAGATTTATCTTTGGAATAAGTTAGATTTGATAACAACCTATGCACTCTATATAATAGAGTCCAAATGTATTCAGATATTATGTAATTGATCAATGATCGAAAGACCTAGAAAATAAATGAAATTTGAATATTGTCAGTGAAACAACAAAGTTCACTGCACATTCAACATGCCCGACAACAAATGGTTGTATAGGTTGAGAGGCAATCAATAAATATATCTACATGGATTCCAATTACACCAATTTCATAGGATGGGACATTTAAAAAACAATAAAAATAAATTAGATTGCCAAAGCTACAAGAACGACATTTCCACCTTCTTCTTGAGAAGATTTCATAATTATTATTTTGCTTCTTCTTATTCTTCTTCTCTTCCTTATAGTCTCTTTGAAATGTTTAACCTTGCCATAGTTTCCACATTTTCCCTTGGACTTTCCAAGAGACTTATGTCTCCCATGGGATTTGGATCTACCCTTTCCTCTCTTCTCTCTGTTCTCCTTCATTATCCCACAAACAACCAAGGCCTTATTAGTGGATTTAGAAGCTTTCTACCTCACCTCCTTTAAGGGTAAAGCAACGAAAACCTCATCAAGCACCAATGCCTTCACAGTGATTCCACTAGTCATTACTAGGTTGTCCCATGAATCTAGAAAGGAGCTCAAAAGGGTCATACAACGATTCTCTTCATCCATATTCACTCTAATTGAGATCAACTGAGTCACAATAGTATTAAATGAATTCAGATGCTCAAATACATAATCACCATCACTTGTTCTCAAGGAAAACAACCTTTTCCATAGAAGTTTAATAACTTTAGATTTAGCTTGATACAAATCCCTTAACTTCTTCGAGATAGATGTTGTATATTTTCCTTCAAAAACATTCAATAATAACAAATCAACCAAAGAGAGCCTGCTAATTCTTCTTTCCTTTCTCTCCAACACTACTCACTCTTCATCTATCATACCTATGGGTTTGGGTCCAAATATTCCAACCCATAGATATTCATCTATGAGAAGATATTCCATATTGAGCTTCCATATAGTTGTAAGTTAGTTCTAATAAACTTCTCCATTTCTAATATGGATGTGCTCACCATTTCCCTACAACAATATTTCCTTCTTCTCAAGAGCCCACTCAAACAAAAATTAGATGTAAAAACCTTGTCCCTAACACCTTGGAATATATGTGATAAGGCTCTAATACCAAATGAAAGGAAGTAGACGTGTGGAATATACTTCCTCAATGAATATTTGAGAGAAGAATGTGAAGAAACCAAAAACAAACCTAACAATTGTAAACACGTGAAATGAACAGCATGCCATTTACTTCATGATATCATGGAGAAAACACTTTTAAGATAAAATCCCCACACTCTAAAACACACTTAATGTAATTCAAAAACTAAGAGGCGACAATACAAAGTATCTATGCTCTCAACAAGAGTGTTACAATACAAAGTCTCCATGCTCGCATGCCAATACTCTAGCTACTATAACAATACATTATTTTTTTCTCACCCCAACAATTATTCTTTANTTGTCCTATGGTTATACTTGTATTTGATACCATAGGCCTTACAAGAGTATTATTACATGTTATTAAGGTTGAAATTACATAATTGAGTAAAAATATCATAAGTATTTCACAATCAAGTAATTATTTATTCACAACTTCATAATCATAGAATAATAATTATTTCATAATTGAGAAGAAAGTTCATAGTAAGTGGGAAAAAGTTCATAATTGAACAAGGAACTTGAGCAAAAAGATCATACTAGATAAAAAAAAATCTCATAATAGGTTGGAATTTAAGCTCAAAATTGAGCATGGAAATTCAACATAACTTGTAGTTGCTTAGTTCACATGCCATCAAGCCTATCCATGACTTGTATCTTGCTAATTCACATCGATAAAGCTTATCTCTGAGATCTTCTAAATTCCTATAAGAAGAGGCCAAATCACGGATCTAGCGTTTGAGAGTCCTTATACTAGTGAAATAGAGATATATTCTAGATTTTAAGTGTCCTCATGTTGATAGAGAAAAATTAAGAGTGATAAACAAACGAATTCTAATAAATTGGAGTTGAAAGATACTTCAATGGTCTCAAGGAAACATATCTTGTTGTACTTTCTTTTCTTTTAATGTATATATCTATGTTATCTTTCCCCTCCAATGTGTATGATATATATGTTATTTCATGCTATACATTGGTAGATCTGATTTTATCTTGAGGAAATTACGTTAGATATGTTTGTAGATTAGCTTTATTTCATGCCAAGCAAGGTTGAGAAGGGTATATGCTATTGTACGTGTGTAATGTCACAACAAATAATTGTGTTATTTGTGTATG
The DNA here is from genome assembly GCA_010110895.2 of Picea sitchensis. NCBI lineage: Eukaryota > Viridiplantae > Streptophyta > Pinopsida > Pinales > Pinaceae > Picea > Picea sitchensis. The sequence goes on along the minus strand of SNQJ01S0000345.1, from coordinate 161,614 downwards.
TGAATTGTATGTATGTAATATTGCACATGATGTCAAGGTATGAGAATTTTGTTGTAGAGGAATCTCTCGTATGGATAGGTTAGATCTCTCATTGATATGAAAGAGATCAGAGATAGATTGTGGATATAACACAATCAATTTTGCTGAAAAAGCTCAAGTCTTCACCTCAATTCCTACAATCAATTTCCATTACACACATACAACATATCAAATATAATTCTCTCAATATGAAAGAAAAAATAGGCAAATCTAATCTAATTCTTTTAGGAAAAATAAAAAATGAAATAAAATAAATAAATAAATAAACAAATAGTTTACAAAGATATCTCATATAATATAATTTGTTTTTTAAGATATGTAAATCATTGCTATTGCAAATATCTTAAAATTTATAAGAAAAAAGATTTTAGAAAATTTATTTTTTCAGTAGTGTTATATATATTTTAAAAAGATATCAGATTTTATTCAATTTTGTAGTTTATTTTTATTTTGATATAATAATTGTATTTTTCAAATAAAAATAAAAAATATTTAATATAATAAATGTATTCTCTAAATAATAATAATAAATATTTAATATAATAAATGTATTCTTCAAATAGTAATAAAAAAAAATATTAAACTTATTAACCTAAAAAATATTTAATATAATAATTGTATTCTTCAAATAGTAATAAAAATATTGAACTTACTAATCTAAAATTAATATTCTTTTTAAAGAAATTTCAGGTTTTATTCAGTTTTCTCATCGTTTCACATTATATTTGTTTTTACATAATAATATTCCCATCGTTTCACATTATATTTGTTTTTACATAATAATGCTTTTAAAAGAATCTAATCTTAAATCTTTTACGAACAACATCTTTATATATTGTTTTTTTTTAATCTTTCACTATTAGCATTAAAAAAAAACTATACCAAAAAATCTGAAAATATAAAATATAATATTTATATATTAACATGGCAATAAACGTTGTAAAGTATTTTGAAATAATATGACCAAAGTACAGTGGAATAAGGACCAAAAGTTTGCAAAAGAGGCGCTGCTAATAGTGCGCGTGGTCTGATTTTCAGCTGGTGAGGTGACGGTAATATCAAAACAAAACAACGATCTTTAATTAGTATTAATGCGTCTTGTCTTTAACATTGACTAATATATTGATTATTGATTTAACAATGACTATTATTGATTTAACAATGATTATTAATTTAAATATAATATTGATTATTGACTTAACAATGTACTAATATATTGATTTAACCTTGACGATTAAGTTACTACATCGTTGTTGGAATCAAAATATCTCTCACAATGTAGCAATCTTCCTTTTTCTTTTTAGTATATTTTTTTAAGCAATTTGTTTGCTGCAATCAGAATATCTTTAATAATGTAGCAATTTTTTTTTTCTTAATTTTTTTTATTGGTTGAAATTAGAATATCTCCAACAATGTATTCATTTTTTCTTTTTCTTTTTAGTATATTTTTATTTGTTAGAATTAGAATATCTTTAGCAAATTCATTTTTCTTTCTCTTCTTATTATATATATTTTAGTAGTTGTTGTTGGGATCATAATATTTTTAATAATGTAGAAACAATTTTTTTTCCAGTTTTTGAAATTAGTAAAATTTTTAATAAAATAATAATATAATGTTTTTTTTATTTTTTATTAAAAATTTGGATTGGTTTAAAGAAAAAAAAAACATTTAATACATAATACTTAAACTATAGTGAAATTTTAACTTAAAAATTACATATGATAAGTACACATTTAACTTATTCTGATTCTTTCTTATAATCTGTCTAATTATGATATCTTTTCTTCCTATCTAATTATTATATTTTTTCTTCCTATCCATTTACTTTAGATCATATATGGTGGGTTGTAAAGTTGTTCATGACACTTCTTATTCATGTGATTTCCTCTTTGAAATTACTACATCTTTTCTTCTTATTTGTTGGATTTAGATGATATATGCTCTATTATGAGGTTGTTCACAAAGTCATTCTTGTATGTTTTATATATAAAAAAATTCAGACTTAAATTGTGATGACATTTTATTTGTCAAATACAACAAAAATAAATAAACTTCTTTAGTGTGAGAAATCTTTTGGATATATACTATGTTGAAGTTTAGAAATGTTTCAAAGTTTGGAGTGGACATTTTACCTCTCATAACTAAGGAGAAACAATAATAAAAGGAAAATCTAACACAATAACTCTTTTCAAAATCATGGACCAAATTTTAGTGAAAATGTAAAACTCACAAATTCCTACTTACCTAATATGTTTGCTAATGTATAGAGAAGTAGATTTATCTTTTGAATACGTTAGATTTGATAACAACCTATGCACTCTATATAATAGAGTCCAAATGTATTCAGATATTATGTAATTGATCAATGACCGAAAGACCTAGAAAATAAATGAAATTTGAATATTGCCAGTGAAACAACAAAGTTCACTGCACATTCAACATGCCCGACAACAAATGGTTGTATAGGTTGAGAGGCAATCAATAAATATATCTACATGGATTCCAATTACACCAATTTCATAGGATGGAGCATTTAAAAAACAATAAAAATAAATTAGATTGCCAAAGCTACAAGAACGACATTTCCACCATCTTCTTGAGAAGATTTCATAATTATTATTTTGCTTCTTCTTATTCTTCTTCTCTTCCTTATAGTCTCTTTGAAATGTTTAACCTTGCCATAGTTTCCACATTTTTCCTTGGACTTTCCAAGAGACTTGTGTCTCCCATGGGATTTGGATCTACCCATTCCTCTCTTCTTTCCTTTCTCCTTCATTATCCCACAAACAACCAAGGCCTTATTAGTGGATTTAGAAGCTTTCTACCTCACCTCCTTTAAGGGTAAAGCAACGAAAACCTCATCAAGCACCAATGCCTTCACAGTGATTCCACTAGTCATTACTAGGTTGTCCCATGAATCTAGAAAGGAGCTCAAAAGGGTCATACAACGATTCTCTTCATCCATATTCACTCTAATTGAGATCAACTGAGTCACAATAGTATTAAATGAATTCAGATGCTCAAATACATAATCACCATCACTTGTTCTCAAGGAAAACAACCTTTTCCATAGAAGTTTAATAACTTTAGATTTAGCTTGATACAAATCCCTTAACTTCTTCGAGATAGATGTTGTATATTTTCCTTCAAAAACATTCAATAATAACAAATCAACCAAAGAGAGCCTGCTAATTCTTCTTTCCTTTCTCTCCAACACTACTCACTCTTCATCTATCATACCTATGGGTTTGGGTCCAAATATTCCAACCCATAGATATTCATCTATGAGAAGATATTCCATATTGAGCTTCCATATAGTTGTAAGTTAGTTCTAATAAACTTCTCCATTTCTAATATGGATGTGCTCACCATTTCCCTACAACAATATTTCCTTCTTCTCAAGAGCCCACTCAAACAAAAATTAGATGTAAAAACCTTGTCCCTAACACCTTGGAATATATGTGATAAGGCTCTAATACCAAATGAAAGGAAGTAGACGTGTGGAATATACTTCCTCAATGAATATTTGAGAGAAGAATGTGAAGAAACCAAAAACAAACCTAACAATTGTAAACACGTGAAATGAACAGCATGCCATTTACTTCATGATATCATGGAGAAAACACTTTTAAGATAAAATCCCCACACTCTAAAACACACTTAATGTAATTCAAAAACTAAGAGGCGACAATACAAAGTATCTATGCTCTCAACAAGAGTGTTACAATACAAAGTCTCCATGCTCGCATGCCAATACTCTAGCTACTATAACAATACATTATTTTTTTCTCACCCCAACAATTATTCTTTAACATTATTTTTTTCTCACCACAACAACTATTCTTCACTCAACAAGGTGTATGTCACACCTACCCTAACAAATCATATACAATATTAAATTGATGCCAATAAAGTTATTAGTGGAGCTACACAAATTACATATATGGAAGTAGAGTAATGGTTTTTCTAGTTGAGTTAAATTTATATTATTGATTTATTGAGATGAAGTGCCAAAATTCATGTGGGCCTTGTTGGTGTAAGTTAGCACATTAACTTCTCGAGGTCATAAATTATGCATACACTCGCTTTAGGGTACTACATTGGGCTCGCTTTGAAAGGTATTGACAGGAGATTCTTTAGGGGATGAATCAACCATTTGGCTATCACGAGGTGCCCAATCATGAAAATGTCATTTAGGCCTCAAACCGACCTGAAGTTAAAAACTGCTAAAAATAGTAAATTGCCAAAATTCGCTTAAATTATTTTGAGCTAGTTGGAAAAGGTAGCTAATATCCACTGACCACCATGGAGATTCATTTTTCTCAACTTTTTCAAATGACCCTCAGACCTACATGCCCTTCTTTCATTTGGGGTAGTGACAAATTCTTGTAGGGTTACATAGGTGTCTTTAGATGGTGTGTTGGAAGGGTTTTAGGTAGTTGGTTCTCCTCATGAGCTCCCAATATTTCTCGTGGAAAGTATTTCTCTTGTTCAATATTTGGAAGGGTTTATAGTGGCCATCCTAAGTCCATCCAATCTAAATGGATGGGATGATTGCAGGGTAGGCTGGCCAACTTCTACCCTTATTTCCCCAAGTGAGGGCTATCAAAATCTCTAGGAGAGAGGTGATGTGTCACCGCTTAGGTCATCTTTGCAAAGGAGAAAAAAAAATGCATTAAATCAACTGGTAAGCCAATCAAGCTTATTCTCAAGGAGGATATATCTATGGATCAAGTAGTCAGGCTTGGTGAGACGTGGATTGTGGGTAGAGCTAGGGTTCGACAATTCAACATAAAAACCCTAAGGGAGTGGGTTTCATCTATGTGGAAGAATTGTTCTGACCCTCTGCTGGTAGTTAATCAATTGGCTTGTGGATGGTTCATGCTTACGTTCAAGGAAGTAGCTCAGGTGGATGCATCCCTCAAGGGTTGTTGGAGCATTGAATCTACCTTGGTCCTGCTAAAATGATGGAATACAATGTTTGATGCAGCCAAAGAATGCATGGACACTTTCTCGATTTGGGTTAGGCTCTCTACCCTCCCGCTGAAATTTTGGACGATTAAATGTTTTCATGAAATTGACAATGCTCTGGGGATGTTTTTGGAGGTGGATATGTCATTTTAAACTATAGAGAAATGTCCTATGCATGTATTTTGGTGTCTCTGAATGTAAGGGACAGGCTAGTCGAGGACATTGAGCTTCAGTCTAGAGGTATTACAAGATTGCAACAATTGGATTATGAAGATGTTCCCTTCTGGTGTCGTCGGTGCCATGAATTTGGGAACACTTTTAGTGAATGCTCGAAGCCATCTCTCCATATGCAGGGCTGAGCCTCCACCTCTCAGGTCAGGAAAATGAAATTGACTCCTAGGGAGTCTGCCTCTGTTTCAGGTCAGGGCTCACAACATGATTCATCGGACATGCTTTTAGTTACGGGTCGACTTACTCAAAGGGATCGGGGCATGGAAAGGCCTGTTGAATAAATGAGCATAGATCATGCAATCATTCCATTTGTGGGGGGATTGTAGAAAGATGGATATGTCCTCCCTCTTAATCCCTCTTTGATGCGCACAAGGTATTTTGCATGTTACCCTCTCTCTTTTCCCTCCTCTATTTCTTTTATCATTCATTATTTCTCTTCCCTGCAAGTTTGTCACCCCCCCTCGATCAGAAATCTCCCTTTCCCCAAAGATATGGATATACTTGTTCCTCCTCCTGTGTAGTCCTCTCCCCTCACTGAATTATCCTTGGCCCTTATTTCCCCCCGATATTCCAGGGCCTCATAATCTCCTGAAGGTTGTGCTTAAGAAGACTCTAAGGAGAATGAAATCATTTGCTAGTTGATAAATCATAACATTTTTGCAAGTGATTACACTCATCCCTCCTCCTGGCCTTGGACAACTTCCTTATACATATGGTATGAAAAAGGGAAGAGGAAGAAAATCCAATCCGTCAAAAATCCCAACTAAAATTGATAGATCTAGCATCCTAGACAACACTGATTGTTGGCCCCCCAGAACACATGAATCATCCCATGGCAGTGGCCTACATGAAAGATCCCCATCCTTCACTGTAAAGGGTTTGGAAACTCTTTAAACGCCTCAAGAGGTTGGTTGTCACAAACTAACCTTGTATCATCTTACCCAAGAACTTGAGAAGAATCAACAACGATGCCGCCTTTGGAATCTTTTCCCCCATTGGAAGTTTATAGGGATAGACAATAAAGGTTGGTTTGTTGGTTTGCGTGGTGTAGATGGAACTCCCGAACTTTCAAGGTGCTCAATTTCTAAGCCCTGGAGCTGATATTCTTGTAGAAGTGTTGGAAATAGTATTCATGATCTTGAACATTTATGGGCCATACCTGGATCGGGTTCCCTTTTGGGAATCTAGATGATCCCAGATAACTGACACTTATTCATTGATTGGTTTTAATTAACATGACAATCAACTAATGGATAATAAGTTTGTGGACATTGAACCAATCAAAATTCTCCCAACCTGGAGGAATAAGAGATGGGGAGTCGATCGTGTCGCAAAATGAATATATAGATTCCTGATATTTGGAAATCTTTTGGAGTTTCCTCTTCAATTTCATCAAGGGATTGGCTGTGGGGGGGAATCTGATCACTATTTTTGGTTGGAGATTGCTGGTGGACAAAAAAAAATAGGCATCCCTTTCAAATTCAACTCCTCATGGCTCCCAAATGATGATTTTAAATATCTTGTTAAGGAGACCTGGATTCCCTTTAGGGATCAAGAAGATAGACCAGTGGCCATTCATTTTGTAGAAAATATTATGAAGGTCTCAGGCAAAGCGAGTAAAAGATGAAGAGGATTTGAAAATCTTGGAATAGAAGCTCGAACACATCCACCTATCAACCGATGGTGGTGTTCTTAGAGAATAAGCGAAAGAAAATCTAAAAGAAATGGAGATCAGATATCGAAATTTATTGTCTAAGAGGGAATCCACATAGAGGTTAAAAATTAGGCTTAATTTGGCTATCCAAGGAGACAAAATCCAATAAATTTTTCAAGCCTATGTGAAAGGAAGACAATCGGCTAATACAATATGTCATCTAAGAGATCATGTGGGGAGAGAGGTTTCCTCTTTCGAGGGCCTTGCCCAGCTAGGGAAGACCCATTTTCAAAACCTATATAAAGTTGAGGACATGGTAAACATTTTAGATATAATGAGGTCGGAAATATTTTTTTCTAGATTTTCACAGGAGGGAAACATAGGAGGCACGCGATTTACAAAAGATGAATTAAAGTAGGTGATTCATGGCTTTCAAAAAGACAAAAATCCAAGTCTGGACGGTTGGACGGTGGAGTTCTACTTAGAATTCTTTGATCTTATTGGTAAAGACCTATTAGTTGTCGTGGAGGAATCACGAGTTTCAGGCCACATTCACCCCCCATCAACTCAACCTTCATCTCCCTCATTCCGAAAACATATGACCCTCACTCCTTCGATGATTCTAGGCCAATCTCCCTATGTAATGTGTTGTACAAGGTGGTGGCAAAGACAATTGTAAGAAGATTAAGGATTGTTCTCTTGGAAACAATGTCAAAGGAGAAATTTGGTTTTCTCTCGAGGGTCTACAAATTCATGAGACAATTGGTGGCTCAGAGGCCCAATCGTGGCAATTGGTTTGAGGGCTCCACAAATTCATGAGACTCTTTGATTTGTTCTTCCAAGCCAAATTATATATGTTCAGATTTGATTTATAATTAATCCACTCAATGGCCACCTTGGAATCTCCAACTACCATCATCTTGCTTATGGATAATCTAAAAGCAAAGTGTAAGAGGCCCCATAATATCTTGCATTTATGGATAATCTAGAAGCAAAGTGTAAGAGATCCCATAGCCCCAAAATTTCTATTTTCATATTATTTCCTTTACCACCGCAAAGTGAGTCGTAGAAAGAATCCTATTGGATTATCATCAAAGAAGACTGGAATGTGTTCATTAATTGAGAACAAAATTTTTATGACTATTCACCATTTTTTTTAGCAGCTTGTTTATTAAACCAAAATATCTTTAATAATGCAGCCATGTTTTTCTCTCATTGGAATTTCTCAGATATTTCATTAATAATTTAATGATGTAGTGATTTTTTTTCAATTCAAATTAATATATTTTTTAATTTAATGACATTTAGTGATTTTTTTTCAATTAGAAGAAGTTAAAATTTTTATTAAACATTTAAATTGGTTTAAATGAAAAGAAAACATTAAACTTAGATTAAACTTAAAGTTTAAAGTGGACACTTCATTAACCATCAACAAATCAGAAAAATAATACAAAAAATCTAGCAATAATTCTTTTTATTCAAAATATTTATTATAATTATAACTGACATACAATAAATCTTTTCAAAATTATGAACTACATTTCAGTGAAAATATCAAAACCACAAATTAGATAATATATGTTGGAATGTGAAGTTGTTCATGACCCCTTGTTATCCATTTGATTTACTCGTTTGAAATTACCACATTTTTTTATTTGTTGGGTTTAAACAAAGTTATTTTTATGTTTTTATATATACAATTTTTTCATCACTAAATTAGAAAAAACATTACTACAATTTTTATTCAAAATATCTAACAATAAAAATCTATATACAATCACTCTTATAAAAATAATTTATATACTGTTATCAAAATCATTAGGTGAAATGTCAAATTCACAATTTAAAACCCTCACTGACCTGTAATTTGTAATTTGTGTATGTGAATTGTATGCATGTAATATTGCACATGATGTCAAGGTATGAGAATTTTGTTGTAGAGGAATCTCTTGTATGAATAGGTTAGATCTCTCATTGATATGAAAGAGATCAGAGATAGATTTATAAAGTTAAGGTTCTTCGGATTTTATTAGTTTTCATTTTATTTTATTTTAATAATAATAATTTTAAATTAACATTCTTTATGATGAACTTTTAGTTTTTAAATTTTCCCTTCCACTATATTTGGTTTCACATTATATTTGTTTTTACGTAATAATGTTTTTAAAAGAATCTAATCTTAAATCTTTTAGGAACAACATCTTTATATATTGTTTTTTTTAATCTTTCACTATTGGGGCATTAGAAAAAAAAACTATATCAAAAACGAAAATATAAAATATAATATTTATATTAAAACGGCAATAAACGTTGTAAAGTATTTTGAAATAATATGACCAAAGTAAAGTGGAATAATGACCAAAAGTTTGCAAAAGAGGCGCTGCCAATAGTGCGCGTGGTCTGATTTTCAGCTGGTGAGGTGACGGTAATGTGTTTGTGACGGTAATATCAAAACAAAACAACGATCTTTAATTAGTATTAATGCGTCTTGTCTTTAACATTGACTAATATATTGATTTAACCTTGACGATTTATAGATGCATAAAGTGACTACATCGTTGTTGGAATCAAAATATCTCTCTGGCCATCTGAGCAATCTTCCTTTTCTTTTGGGTATATTTTTTTAAGCAATTTTGTTTTGCTGCAATCAGAATATCTTATAATAATGTAGCAATTTTTTCTTAATTTTTTTATTGGTTAGAATTAGAATATCTCTAACCATGTATCCATTTTTCTTTTTCTTCTTACTATATTTTATTTGTTAGAATTAGAATATCTCTAGCAAATTCATCTTCTCTCCTTACTATATTTTTTTAGTAGTTGTTTGTTGAAATCATAATATTTTTAATAATGTAGAAACAATTTTTTTTTTTTTTTTTTTTTTTTTTTAATAATTTTAAATAAAATAATAATATATCGTCTTTTTAAATCTTATTAAAAATTTGATTTTGAAATTAATATAATATAATGTTTCAAAATTTTATTAAAAAATTTTGAATTGGTTTAAAGAAAAAAAAACATTTAATACATAATACTTGAATTATAGTGAAATTTTAACTCAAAAAATTACATAAAATTGTATGATTTCAAATCATTCCTTACCTCTTCTATTATTCGTCTAATTATTATATTTTTTCTTATTCGATTATTATATTTTTAATTCCTATCCATTTACTTTAGATTATATATGGTGGGTTGTAAAGTTGTTCATGACATATTTTTTCTTCCTATTCATTTACTTTAGATCATATATGGTGGGTTGTAAAGTTGTTCATGACACTTCTTATTCATGTGATTTCCTCTTTGAAATTACTCTATCCTTTCTTCTTATCTGTTGGATTTAGATGATATATGCTCCATTGTGAGGTTGTTCACAAAGTCATTCTTGTATACTATATATAAAAACTGACTTAAATTGTGATGACATTTGAATTGTCAAATACAACAAAACAACAAAATTCTTTATGTATAAAAATCTTTTGAATATATACTATGTTGAAGTTTAGAAATGTTTCAAAGTTTGGATTGGACACTTTACTTCTCATCAACTAAGCAAAAACAATAATAAAAGGAAAATCTAACACAATAACTCTTTTCAAAATCATGGACCAAATTTTAGTGAAAATGTAAAACTCACAAATTCCTACTTACCTAATATGCTTGCTAATGTATAGAGAAGTAGATTTATCTTTGGAATAAGTTAGAAATGATAACAACCTATGCACTCTATATAATAGAGTCCAAATGTATTCAGATATTATGTAATTGATCAATGATCGAAAGACCTAGAAAATAAATGAAATTTGAATATTGTCAGTGAAACAACAAAGTTCACTGCACATTCAACATGCCCGACAACAAATGGTTGTATAGGTTGAGAGGTAATCAATAAATATATCTACATGGATTCCAATTACACCAATTTCATAGGATGGGACATTTAAAAACAATAAAATAAATTAGATTGCCAAAGCTACAAGAACGACATTTCCACCATCTTCTTGAGAAGATTTCATAATTATTATTTTGCTTCTCTTCTTATTCTTTCTTCTCTTCCTTATAGTCTCTTTGAAATTTTTAACCTTGCCATAGTTTCCACATTTTCCCTTGGACTTTCCAAGAGACTTATGTCTCCCATGGGATTTGGATTCACCCCTTCCTCTCTTTCTCTGTTTCTCCTTCATTATCCCACAAACAACCAAGGCCTTATTAGTGGATTTAGAAGCTTTCTACCTCACCTCCTTTAAGGGTAAAGCAACGAAAACCTCATCAAGCACCAATGCCTTCACAATGATTCCACTAGTCATTACTAGGTTGTCCCATGAATCTAGAAAGGAGCTCAAAAGGGTCATACAATGATTCTCTTCATCCATATTCACTCCAACTAAAATCAACTAGGTCACAATAGTATTAAATGAATTCAGATGCTCAAATACATAATCACCATCACTTGTTCTCAAGGAAAACAACCTTTTCCATAGAAGTTTAATAACTTTAGATTTAGCTTGATACAAATCCATTAACTTCTTCGAGATAGATGTTGTATATTTTCCTTCAAAAAAATTCAATAATAACAAATCAACCAAAGAGAGCTCACCTTTCTCTCCAACACTACTCACTCTTCATCTATCATACCTATGGGTTTGGGTCCAGATATTCCAACCCTTATAGATATTGATCTATGAGAAGATATTCCATATTGAGCTTCCATATAGTTGTGAGTTAGTTCTATTAAACTTCTCCATTTCTAATATGGATGTGTTCACCATTTCCCTACAACAATATTTCCTTCTTCTCAAGAGCCCACTCAAACAAAAATTAGATGTAAAAACCTTGTCCCTAACACCTTGAATATGAAGTGATCAGGCCCTAACAATTCAAATGGAAAGCAGCAGACGGTAGCCATACTAAGGAAGTAGACGTGTGGAATATACTTCCTCAATGAATATTTGAGAGAAGAATGTGAAGAAACCAAAAACAAACCTAACAATTGTAAACACGTGAAATGAACAGCATGCCATTTACTTCATGATATCGTGGAGAAAACACTTTTAAGATAAAACCCCCACACTCTAAAACACACTTAATGTAATTCAAAAACTAAGAGGCTGCAATACAAAGTATCTATGTTCTCAACAAGAGTGTTACAATACAAAGTCTCCATGCTCGCATGCCAATACTCTAGCTACTATAACAATACATTATTTTTTTCTCACCCCAACAATTATTCTTTAGTTAGCATGCCCAACACTACAAGGTGTATGAAAGGGTGTATGACACACCTACCCTAACAAATCATATACAATATTAAATTGATGCCAATAAAGATATTTAGTGGATGTACACAAATTACATATATGGAAGTAGAGTAATGGCTTTTCTAGTTGAGTTAAATTTATATTATTGATTTATTGAGATGAAGCGCCAAAAGTCATGTGGGTTCCGTTGGGGTAAGTTAGTACGTTAACTTCTCGAGGTAATAAATTTTGCATACGATCTCCGTTTAGGGCACACATTATCTCGTTTGAAAGGTATTGACGAGGAGATTCATTTAGGGGGATGAATCAAAGCATTTGGATATCATTGTGGTGAACGATCATGAAAAAATGTCATTTAGGCCCTCAAGCTGGCCCCAGAAGTTAAAAACTACTAAAAATAGTAAATTGCCAAAATTGCCAGAAACTGTTTTGAGCTAGTTGGAAAAGGTGGGTGGCCATCAATATCCACTTGGATCAATATGGAGATTCATTTTTCTCAACTTTTTATCAGAATGACCTCTCACACCCACATGCCCTTCTTTCATCAAGGGTAGCGACAAATTCTTGTAGGGTTACATAGGTGGCTTTAGATGGTGTGTTGGAAGGGTTTAGGTAGTTGGTACTTCTCATGAGCTCCCAGTCTTTCTCAGGGAAAGTATTTCTCTTTTTCAATATTTGGAAGGGTTTATAGTGGCCATCCTAAGTCCATCCAATCTAAATGGATGGGATGATTGCAGGGTAGGCTGGTCAACTTCTTCCCTTATTTCCCCAAGTCAAGGCTATCAAAATCTCTAGGAGAGAGGCGATGTGTTACCCCCTAGGTCATCTTTGCAAAGGAGAAAAAATAAATGCATTAAATCAACTGGTACGTCGATCAAGCTTATTCTCGGGGAGGATATATCTATGGATCAAGTAGTCGGGCTTGGTGAGACGTGGATTGTGGGTAGAGCTAGGGGTCGACAATTCAACATAAAAACCCTAAGGGAGTGGGTTTCATCTATGTGGAAGAATTGTTCTGACCCTCTGCTGGTAGTTAATCAATTGGCTTGTGGATGGTTCATGCTTCAGTTCAAGGAAGTAGCTCAGGTGGATGCATCCCTCAAGGGTTGTTGGAGCATTGAATCTACCTTGGTCCTACTAAAATGATGGAATACAACGTTTGATGCAGCCAAAGAATGCATGGACACTTTCTCGATTTGGGTCAGGCTCTCTACCCTCCCGCCGAAATTTTGGACGATTAAATGTTTTCGTGAAATTAGCAATGCTCTGGGGATGTTTTTTAGGAAGATATGTCATTTTAAACTATAGAGAAATGTCCTATGCATGTATTTTGGTGTCTCTAAATGTAAGGGACAGGCTGGCCGAGGACATTGAGCTTCAGTCTAGAGGTATTACAATATTGCAAGAATTGGATTATAAAGATGTTCCCTTCCAGTGTCGTTGGTGCCATGAATTTGGGAACACTTTCAGTGAATGCTCGAAGCCATCTCTCCATATGCAGGGCCGAGCCTCCACCTCTCAGGTCAGGAAAATGAAATTGACTCCTAGGGAGTCTGCCTTTGTTTCAGGTCAGGGCTCACAACATGATTCATCGGACATGCTTTTAGTTACGGGTCGACTTACTCAAAGGGATCAGGGCATGGAAAGGCCTGTTGAATAAATGAGCATAGATCATGCAATCATTCCATTTGTGGGGGGATTGCAGAAAGTTGGATATGTCCTCCCTCTTGATCCCTCTTGGACACGCACAAGGTATTTTGGTATGTTACCCTCTTTTCCCTCCTCTATTTCTTTTATCATTCATGATTTCTCTTCCCTGCAAGTTTGTCACCCCCCCTCGATCAGAAATCTCCCTTTCCCCAAAGATGTGGATATACTTGTTCCTCTTCCTATGCAGTCCTCTCCCCACACTAAATTCTCCTTGGCCCTTATTTCCCCCCCATATTCCAGGGCCTCATAATCTCCTGAAGGTTGTGCTTAAGAAGACTCTAAGGAGAATGAAATCATTTGCTAGTTGAGAAATCATAACATTTTTGCAAGTGATTACATTCCTCCCTCATCTTGGCCTTGGACAACTTCCTTATACATATGGTATGAAAAAGGGAAGAGGAAGAAAATCCCATCTTTCAAAATCCCAATCTCAGGCTCTGATAGATATAGCATCCAGTAGACAACACTCGATTGTTCGGGCCTCTAGAACATCAATCACCCCATAAAGGGGGCCTACATGAAGATCTTATCCTTCAATTGTATGGGTTTGGAAATCCCCTCAACAAAATCTTCCCTGAAGAGGTTGGTTGTCACAAACCAACCTTTTATCATCTTACTCCAAGAATCACTTGGAGAAGAATCAACAATGGTGTATCTTTTGGAATCTCTTTTCCCCCATTGGAAGTTTATAGGGATAGACACAAAAGGCCGGTTGGCTGGTTTGGTGATGGGATGGAACTCCCAAACTTTCAAGGTGCTCAATTTCTAAGCCCTGGAGCTGATATTCTTGTAGAAGTGTTGGAAATAGTATTCATGATCTTGAACGTTTATGGGCCATACCCGGATCAGGTTCCCTTTTGGGAATCTCTATTTAAGAGATCCCTCTTGAAAGTGGATAATCTCATCATAGGTGGGGAATGAATTTCTCTCTGGGGTTGGCTGAGGTTTGGGGACCAAATTCCTGGCCAGATCCTTGGGCCAATTTCTTCTTACACCAACTAATGGATAATAAGCTTGTGGACATTGAACCAATCAAAATTCTCCCAACCTGGAGGAATAAGAGATGGGGAGTCGATCGTGTGGAAAAATGAATAGATAGATTCCTGATATTCGGAAATCTTTTGGAGTTTCCTCTTCAATTTCTTCAAGGGATTGGCTATGGGGGGGAATCTGATCACTATTTTTGGTTGGAGATTGCTGGTGGACAAAAAAAATAGGCATCCCTTTCAAATTCAACTCCTCATGGCTCCCAAATGATGATTTTAAATATCTTGTTAAGGAGACTTGGATTCCCTTTAGGGATCAAGAAGATAAGCCAGTGGCCATTCATTTTGTAGAAAATCGTAAGAAGGTCAAAAAGGTTGTTTCTAAATGGGCTCAGGCAAAGCGAGTAAAAGATGAAGAGGATTTGAAAATCTTGGAATAGAAGCTCGAACACATCCACCTATCAACCGATGGTGGTGTTCTTAGAGAAGAAGTGAAAGAAAATCTAAAAGAAATGGAGATCAGATATCAAAATTTATTGTCTGAGAGGGAATCAACGTGGAGGTTAAAAATTAGGGCGACTTGGCTATCCAGTGGAGACGAAATCACAAAATTCTTTCAAGCCTATGTGAAAGGAAGACAATCGGATAATACAATATGTCATCTAAGAGATCAGGTGGGGAGAGAGGTTTCCTCTTTCGAGGGCCTTGCCCAGCTAGGGAAGACCCATTTTCAAAACCTATATAAAGATGAGGACAGGGTAAACATTTTAGATATAATGAGGCTGGAAATATTTTTTTTTAGATTTGTTCACGAGGAGGGAAACATAGATATATTTGCAATATTTACAAAAGATGAATTAAAGGAGGTGCTTCATGGCTTTCAAAAAGACAAAAATCCAAGTCTGGACGGTTGGACGGTGGAGTTCTACTTAGAATTATTTGATCTTATTGGTAAAGACCTATTAGTTGTCGTGGAGGAATCACGGGTTTCAGGCCACATTCACCCCCCCATCAACTCAACCTTCATCTCCCTCATTCCGAAAACATATGACCCTCACTCCTTCAATGATTCTAGGCCAATCTCCCTATGTAATGTGTTGTACAAGGTGGTGTCAAAGACAATTGTAAGAATATTAAGGATTGTTCTCTTGGAAACAATGTCAAAGGAGAAATTTGGTTTTCTGGAGGGTCGACAAATTCATGAGACAATTGGGGTGGCTCAGGAAGGACCCCATTCTTTAAAGATCAATAAACAAAAAGGGGATGTCTTGAAAATCGATCTATCAAAAAGCCTATAATTGAGTAAATTGGTCATATTTGCAGCTTCTTCTGACTCACTTGGGTTTCAAAGTCCCCTTTATTCAATGGATTATGGCCTGCATCTCCTCGATATCTTTCTTGGTTTTAATCAATGGGGAGGCTTCTCCCTTTTTCATATCTGAAAGGGGGGCTAAGACAGGGTTGGCCACCTTTCCGCTCTTGTTCTTGTTGGTGGTGGAAAGTCTCAGCAGAGCCCTTGAGCATACAAGTAGGAATGGGGATTTCCATGGCATTAAAGTTTCGCCAAACCTCCATTTCACTCATATATCTTTGTGGATGACGTGCTGATATTCTATAGTGGGGATCCCGAGGATGCAAAGAAACTTGTCGAAACCCTGTCAATTTTTAAGAATGCTATAGGCATGCAAATAAACTAAGGAAAATCTAATCTTACAACCTTGGGTTTGATGGAAGCAGAGGTGGTAGCTTATAAATATTTCATTCGATTCTGAGTTTTCTTCTTAGACAATGGTATAAAATATCTTGGTTTTTCCCTAAAACCCAATTGCTACAGGAAAACATACTGGGACTGGTTGATAGCCAAGATGGAAAAAGGATTGAAAGGATGGAGCTTTCGATGGCTATCTCAAACTGACAGGTTAGTCTTAAGAAAATTTGTTTTAGAAGCCATACTTGTTTATTGGGTGTCTCTAGCATGGATTCTGAAGGGAGTATTGGAAAAGACTCGACAACTTTGCTATAAATTCATATGGGCTGGTTCCTAGGAGAAACAAACCCTTCCATGGGTAAGGTGGGAAAGGTTGGGTTGGCCAAAGGCTTTAGGCGGTTGGGGCCTAAAAAAAATTCAACTATTGCTTAATCAGATATTCTATGTTTTCGCAAATCAAAGAAAAAATAAGATTTTGTTAAAGGATCTTTCAGAATTGACATCAAGAAGAACATGAGAAATCATTGCTAATGCCATTTGAGAAGAACAAGAGAAACACAAAAAAATCTCTAAACTTGATGGTCTATCTCAAGGAAGAAGAAAAAAAAATAAAAAAATAATACAAATTGTTAACATGGTAGATGTGTTTTGAGTTTTGATAAAAAAGGAGAGAATCCACACGATGTACTTGTGAAATTATGAAATAAGGTCTCACAAAATAAAGTATTAAACCATAAACATCATTTCAAAGAAAAAATAATGGATAAGAAGCCCTAACAATAGCATAATTTATTAAAATAAATGAAGCATATTGGGACAAGGTAAATGGTGGATAAAGGGAACTAGAAAAGATGGAAAAAGTAAGAAGGAAAAAGTAAGAGAGGCAACATGAAGCATAGAGAATAGAGACTTTCGGGCGGGTACAAGTTAATATCCACAATGCAAACATGGAAAATTAGTAATTTGTAACTTGGAGGGATGATTAGAAGTACTAGTACAATTAATTTGAATATGGTGTAAAAAAATGAAATGTAGGAAATTGAATTAGCTTTTCAAATATATAATTTTTATTTATAGAATTAGTATACGACTATGTGAAATTTGAGTTTTTCTAATAGTAGTATGTTATTTTTCATGCAAAACACAGTGCACATGTTCTCATTAGTGGAGTTGTTGAATATGTAAATGATGAAATTTCCTTTTAAAAATTTGTAGAGAACACATTGTTCTTGTGAAGGGCTACTTTTTCAAAAATTATAACTAATTTTTTTTTTTAAATTATGAAAGTCATTATATCCTTGAATTTACATGGCCTTGTGTTAGTGTGTGGTACCTAGATCTTAACATAATCAAACAATTTTATTTTTTTTAGATTGTAGTTCTCACTCTGTACTAGTGCACTATATAACTTATTCTAAAAATTGTTAAGGTGATAAAAAGTTGTAACCTGTGGCCATAAAATGGTAAGGCGATCTTATTTAGTTCCCTCATAAGGTTTTGATCATTAGGCATGGGTCTCAATGCCTTGATATGGTTGAGGGGGGGAACCCAAGCCTTAGTTAAAGTACAAATATTCTAGGTATTTAGGGCCAACTAAGATGCCTCAAACCACCACACTTGACCTCTTGAGTTATTAGGTAGCCTATAAGGATCAAGGGTCATGAATGCCACCTCAAATGACCATACATGACCTATTGAGGGCATCTTTGGCCTTCACTTGGGGATATGTGCATCGTTAGGATATTTTGAACACTGAGTATGGGTTTTGGATCCTTGGACATGATCAATAGAGGAAACCTAAGCCTAAGGTTCCAAAGGAAGCTTCTAGTTATCTAATACCATCTACAACATGTTGACCCACCACAAAGGACCTTTCAAGGGTATCGTTTGTCTCTAGATGGGGATAATACACATTATGATCTTTTGAACATTGAGTATGAGTCTTTGGAAATTGGATATTGTCATGGGAACAAACCTAAGAGTTAGGCTCTAAAGGAATCTTATAGGATTTTGGATCCAAGAATGACACTTTGAAATACCACAAATGATCTATTGAGGGTATCATTTGCCTACAACTAAGTATATAGGTGTACCACTAGATTTTTTAAGCGCTAGGGATGGGTCTTAGGAAATTGGACATGGCTAGGAAAGGAAACATGAATGTTAAGCCCTAAAGGAAGCTTATAGCCATCTAGGGTCAAGAATGATTCCTCAAACAACCACACAAGAGATCATGAGGGTATAATTGGTCTATGATTATGGATGTTGGTGCCACTAGGTTGTTTTGAGTAGTAGGTATTTGTCCTCGTGCCTTGGAAATGAAGTATCGAAGAAGGCTGTGTCTTATGTACTAAATAAATATTTGAGGTTAGAGGCATCTAGATCCATGAACAATGCCTCGAAGCACCTCACATTATGTATGAAGGATATCCTTGGATTATGAGAAAGATCATAAAATTCCTCACAAGGTTTTGATCATTAGGTATGGGTATCAAGGACTTAATATGGATGAAGGGGGGAACCAAAGACTTAATTAAAATATAAATATTCTAGGGATTTAGTTCCAAATATGAGGCCTCAAACCACCACATTTGACCTCTCAAGGTATTAGGTAACTTCTAAGGATCAAGAGTCATTAATGACACCTCAAACAACCATAAATGACCTCCCAGGGGGATTTGTAGCCTTCAAGTGGGGATATGGGGATCATTAGGAGATTTTGAGCATTGGGTATGGGTTTTGGATATTTGGAAATGATTGAGAGATGAAACTCAAGTATTAGGTCATAAAGGAAGCTTCTAAGCATCCAGGGACATCAACAACATATTCACCCCCACAAAGGATCTTTCAAGGGTATCCTTGGTGTCTGGATGAGGTAGTTAGCATAAGAGTTTTTGAAAATTGAGTACGAGTCTCTGGAACTTAGATATGGTAAGTGTAAGAAAAAAAAGAGTTCATCCCTAAAGGAAGATTATAGTCTTATGGGGCCAAGAATGACACTTTGAACTAACACAAATGACCTATCAAGGATGTCATTTGCCTCTAACTAGGTATATATGTACCATTAGCAATTTTGAACACTAGTTATTGGTCTCAAGGCCTTAGACATGGCCAAGGGATAAAACATGAACATTAGGTCCTAAAAGAATCTTCTAGCGATCTACATCCAAGAATGATTCCTTGAACACCTACACATTGCCTCATATGGGTATAGTTATCCTATCGTTATACTTGTATTTGATACCATAGGCATTACAAGAATGTTATTAAATGTTATTCAAGGTTGAAATTACATAATTCAGTAAAAATCTCATAAGTATTTCACAAGGAAGTAATTATTTTGTCACAACTTCATAATTATAGAATAATAATTATTTCATAATTGAGAAGAAAGTTCATAGTAAGTTGGAAAAAGTTCATAATCGAGCAAGGAACTTGAGCAAATAGATCGTAATAGATAAAAAAAATAAATCTCATAATCGGTTGGAATTTAAGCTCAAAATTGAGCATGGAAATTCAACATAACTTGTAATTGGTTAGTTCACATGCCATCAAGACTATCCATGACTTGTACCTACCTAATTCACATCCATAAAGCCTATCTCGAAGCTCTTCTAAATTCCTATAAGAAGAGGTCAAATTAGGGATCTAGAGTTTGAGAGTCCTTATACGGTGAAATAGAGAGATATTCTAGATTTTAAGTGTCCTCATGTTGATGGAGAAAAAATAAGAGTTACAAACAAACAAATTCTAATAAATTGGAGTTGAAAGGTACTTCAATGGTCTCAAGGAAACATATAGTGTTGTACTTTCTTTTCTTTTAATGTACATATCTATGTTCTCTTTCCCCTCCAATGTGTATGATATATATGTTATTTCATGATTTTATCTTGAGGAGATTACATTAGATATGTTTGTAGATTAGCTTTATTTCATGCCAATCAAGGTTGAGAAGAGTATATGCTATTGTACATGTGTAATGTTGCAACAAATAATTCTGTTATTTGTGTATGTGAATTGTATGTGTAATGTTGCACATGATGTCAAGGTATGGTAATTTTGTCGTAGAGGAATCTCTCCTATGGATATGTTAGATCTCTTATTGTTCCGAGAGAGATCAGAGATAGATTGTGAATAGAACACAATCGATTTTTTTGAAAGAGCTGCCATCAATTTTCATCACACACATACAACACCATGTATACTTCTTAACCTTGCTTAACATGAAAGAAAGCTAATTTATTAATATATATAATATAATTCTCTCAATATGAAAGAAAAACTGTGAAATCTAATCTAATTCTTTCTATATATATATATATATATATATATATATAATTTGTTTTTTAAGTTATGTAAATCATTGTTATTGAAAATATTGTAAAATTTATAAAAAAAAGTATTTTAGAAAATTTATTTTTAATAGTATTATATATATTTTAAAAAGATATCAGATTTTATTTAATTTTCTATTCAATTTTACTTTTATTTTAATATAATAATTATATTCTTCAAATAGTAATAAAAGATATTAGATTTATGTAATCTGAAGTTAATATTTTTTTACAAAACATTTCAGATTTTATTCAGTTTTTCATTTTATTTTAATAATGATAATTTTAAATTAATATTAACTTCGTTTTATTTTTATTTTAATAATAATAATTTTAAATTAATATTCATAAAGTTTTCTTTACAAAAAATTTCAGATTTTATTCAGTTTTCTATTTTATTTTTATAATAAAGTCAACTTTTAATTTTTAAATTTTCACATTATATTGTTTTTAAAAAAAATCTAATCTTAAATCTTCTAGGAACAACATCTTTATATCATGATTTATTTTAATCTTGCATTATGAAAAACTATACCAAAAAAATCTGAAAATATAAAATATAATATTTATATATTAAAAACGGCAATAAGCGTTGTAAAGTATTTTGAAATAATATGACAAAAGTACAGTGTAATAATGACCAAAATTTTGCAAAAGAGGCGCAGCTAATAGTGTGCGTGGTCTGATTTTCAGCTGGTGAGTGACGGTACTTTCAATATCAAAACAAAACAACAATCTTTTAATAGTATTAATGCGGTGTTTTCACCTTGACTTAACATTATATATTGATTATTTAACATTATATATTGACTAATATATTGATTATTTAACATTATATTGATTTAGCGTTGACGACTCTGTAACATCCCGCTCTGGCGCACTTACCAAACTTATTCTTTGAGGACACTTGTTCGCAAGTGATCTGGATTTTTATGATGATAAAACTTTTCCTTCATTATGATGCGTTAAGTTATATGACAAGATGTTTTTACT
>SNQJ01S0000345.1:83231-101517 GCA_010110895.2 Picea sitchensis | reverse complement strand
TTTTTAATTTTTTTTTAATAAATTTAAAAATAAAATAGGAAGACAATTTAAAAATTACATGTGAATCAAATAAGAATGGAATTTGCAACCACATTATCGATTTGATCCATGATCAATGTTGAGACCACAAGTATGGAAATACTTGCGACCTAGGCATGTTGCAAATTAGTTTGCAACAAATCTAACTTTTTTTTGTAATAAACATTGTGGCCATCATATTTTTAGTGCTTTGAAAAACTTTTAAAGTTTTCCAACAACTTACTTCATGACATTATTTACAATGCAAATTGTAATGTTTTTGTATTCTCTATGTGATTAGTTCAAGGTTATTTTATTAAAATTAATCAATATTGATTGTTCTCTTATATATATATATATATGCCACCCAACCATCTTATATTATATACTATAACAAGTAAACTATGCATGTTTGAAAATATGGAAAATATATTGAATGATCGAATTTGAAAACAATACATCATAGAAAAGCATTTTCTAGATCACAAAGATAATGGAAGAATATCACCTAAACTACTCCATTAGCATCATTGTAGACATTACCATTTGGAACCATTAATTTTGTGACAATTAAGACTCACTCAATTGCATCTTCTTCAAAATATATACGCCATTAAAACTCACATTACTATTTGTAGAAATAGGCTTCATTACCACCATAAATTTTGTGACAATTAAAACTCACTCAATTGCATCTTCTTAAAAATATATATCCCATTAAAACTCACATTACTATGTTTACAATAGGTTATGATGCACTTACATTTGAAATTATTGTCATGATTGCTCTCAATCAACGTGAATTTCCACCTTATAGGACTATATTTCATCTACATTTCTAACTCCAACTAAGCCTCACAAATATGACATTTGCTCCACCTCATCTTAATTTATATTAGGAATATCAACAACCCTCATACCCATCCCATGTAACATGACAATAAAGGAATTAGGATAAAAACTCAATGACATAAACAATGCTAATGGGAAGTTTATCAATGGCATATAATCCATGTTCATGCAAGACCTTCACCTCGTCGTGATTAAAACATGTTGATGTTATTAGTGGATGTGTGAGGTTATGAAGATTAAACTCTTTGTTTTGGGGATTCTAATGCATTGCATTATATGTGGTCTTAGTGGATCCAACCATAGGGAACTTTTAAGGAATCTTAAAGAAATGTTCTAATATGTTTTATTAGTGGATCCAACCATAGGGAACTTTTAATGAATCTTAAACAAATGTTATAAGGAATATATATGTGGTCTTAGTGGATTCAACCATGTTCAAAGAGTATGAACATGATATTAAGTTAATTTTGGGTAGTTATCCATTCAATGTTAGACTTTATTGGTTTCTATATTCTCAAAAGAGTGAGACATAGTAAATGGTTAAAGACATGTTAGAAGTTGAAATCATGCATCTCAACAAGAAAGTATTCTCTTCTCTAGTGATATTAGTAAAAAAGAAGGATAAGTCTCAAAGGATGGTCCTAAACTATAGGGAATTTAATAAATTGCGCTTAAAGATAAGTTTCTCATTCCTACCATTAATAAATTATTAACTTGTATTTGTAATCCCCTTGCTTGTTGGTTTTCCAAATTGATTTCCCTTGGCGAACCCAACTTCTGATTTCAATGACTTCTCTGTGCGGGTTTTATTGTTTATTATGAAAGGATTGTGGTTTTATCTTCCGTCCCTTATCCCTTTAGTCATGAGTCCATGCCTGAGTAGTCGACCAGGAACTGAATCGACGGTTGTCACTTCGATGTTTAAAGACCTATAGATTCAAATGCCCTGCTTTTCCATGCATGGATGATGAGTGAAGGATAATAATTTTCCCTACTGTCTATCCCTTACTTATCTTTGAGTTGATTTATTCATGGTTGAATGTTTAGTATTTGCGCCCTTTTATGAACGAGTACCTCTGCGGCTTGATTGATTAAAACTCTAATTTTTCTCTGCATTTTTAATTGCTTGAACTTGGGTACATCTCTTCATTTTTATTGATAAACTCTGCATTGTGAATGATAAACCTCTGAGTTGAATGACAAACCCTTGGTGAACCCAACTTTTGATTTCAATGACTTCTCTGTGTGGGTTTTATTGATTATTATGAAAAAAATGTGCTTTTATCTTCCGCCCCTTATCCCTTTAGTCATTAGTCCATGCCTGAGAAATCAGCTAAGAGTCGAATTGATGATCGTCACTTCGATGTTTAAACACCTATAGATTCAAATGACCTGTTTTTCTGTGCATGTATGATGAGTGAAGGATACAAATTTTCTCTACTGTCTATCCCTTACTTATCTCTGAGTTGATTGATTCATGGCTGGATGCTAAGTCTTTGCACCTTCTTATGAACGAGTACCTCTACGACTTGATTGATTAAAACTTTGATTTCTCTTTGCGTTTTTAATTGCTTGAAATTGGGTACATCTCTGCATTTTTATTGATAAAGTCTGCATTGTGAATGATAAACCTCCGAGTTGAATGAAAATCCCTGCGTTCTGGATTGATAAATCTCCGCCAACATTTTCGAATAATTTATCTCTACGAACAAATTAATACTCTTTGCGTTTTTAATATCACCTCTACGTTTTTGGTTATTTATTTGTCCTAGCGAGTTTCCCTAATAATCTCAGCATTTTGATGATCACTTCTGCCAAGTCACAGTCATTTCAAACACTTAGTATTTTATAAAAATTTCAAACTGTCCAAGTTTTTATTTCAAACATTTTTTATTTTATAAAAACTACAAATCTTTATGAATTAAATTTATAAATATTATTTTACATATTGTTGATTCTTGAATTCCTTGTTGTACATTACTGTCTATCTTATAATTTGTAAAGGAATATTTGTAAAATATACATACAATGGAAATTTTTTAAAACATACATATTTAAATTTAATAAATATACTATAAACATACATATTTAAACATTAATAAATAATTTATAAACATACATATTTAGTCTCCCACTCTGGTGTTGTTTTGAAATTGTAGTGACCCTTTGACTAAAGGAATAATTATAATGAATACTTCATTGTGGATAATAAAGTATAATATAGACATAAAAGATTTTACAAACAACAAAAAACCTTCACTGGTGACATGTTCTCATACCATAGGCAACCACTCAATGTTTGGGAGAGCAACATGTTGGCTGGTCATTCTCCATCCTAGACTTAAAATAACCCAGATGTGAGTAGTTTTGATGTATTAACATAGGGATCAAGTGAGATTGGTACCTAAATGATCTGGTACCCCTAAAATCTAAAAACTGTTGGTGCATTGTATTTGTCAAGAACTTGCAGAAGTTAAACCTTATGAAGGCTTTATTCTCGGGGTGTGACAAGGCTACTAGGAAATAATATGTTACAGTGTAACATATAATTACATTGTAATATGTTATAACATATTACAATGTAATAGGTTATATAGTAATATATGTTATGACATATTACATTGTAATATGTTATGACATATTACATTGTAATATGTTATGGAAAATTTGCATTAATATATCACAACAAATAAAAAACAAACAGTGAAACATAGGTAGTATATTCACTGTAGTCATTCCCTCAACCTTCAGAATAGATACACTTGTGTAGATTTGGTTTTTCCTTGAAATTCATCCGATCAACATTTAATGTAATATGCTTGGCATTTTAGTCAACAACTGACTGAATTTCACTTTTTTCAGTCTCTAGAACAACCAAATTCAACACTCACTTTTGATATGATTTCTCTTCCAAACCATAGACTCTTATCATAGTAAACTGCTTAAAAAGGAACCAGTCTCCCACTTTGGTGTTGTTTTGCAATTGTAGTGACCCTTTGACTAAAGGAATAATTATAACGAATACCTCATTTTGGATAATAAAGTCTAATATAGACGTAAAAGAGTTTACATACTGCAAAAAACCTTCACTTACATAAAAGAGTTTACATGATCTCTTACCATAGGCAACCACTCAATGGTTGGGAGAGCAACATGTTGGCTGGTCATTCAATGAGAGCAACTGATAAATGACATCAATATTTCATGTCAAAGCCTCATTTACACAAGCATTTGAGATAATAGATCATTGACCCTTGTTAATAATCTATTACCCTTTGTATTTACACAAGCATTTAGTTGCAGATGAGCTTCTATTAACCTTTGGATAAGATACTGGTTGAATATGGTGATGTATTACCATTTGTATTTACATAAGCATTGGAATCACCTAGCCAAGTCCTGGTTGTCCACGTGGTTTCTGACAGGATGGATCTACCAAAATGATTCAGAGACCATTCTCAGCCCCTGTATCGACAAGGTCACTGGAAGAAGGTCGTTAATCATATAAAAAATGATTTATAACCACATATAAACGCATGTTGAGTAACGTCAAATCATCTAATCACAGACGCTTAGTATATAAAAAGGTCTGTCATAAACATAATTCCAACAACAGGCAATCATATAATACATTTTCTCTATTAATTCCCCCTCCAAGTGTAATACAAACTTGTTGATACTTAGTGCCATTGCTTTGTGGATGATAGATTTATTCCATCCAACCAAACATGGCGTAAAGTTAATTGTTGATTTTCATGGACTATGCTCCATACCTGTTGGATGCATGAAATCTGATTGCCCATATAGATAACTGCTACTCCGTTACCAGACTTTGACCCATGTACTATTGGTGGATTTACCAAGGCTATTTGTGATAATATTAAAGAACCAAAATATATTTGAAATGACCATGGGTAGTGGAGTTATGCATCACCCTATTATAATTGTGTCTAAAATAAAGAATATTTCTATTAATTTTGTCTTTTTTTTTTTTTCTTTCTTCCTAATTTGTGTTGGTCAATGTTGGAGATATTAACTCATACTTGTCTTGTGCTTAAATTTTCATGAATTTCCAAAGTATAGATATTGAGAAGAGATGTCGACACGAGATTCTCCAAACATTCCTCGCAAACGCTCTAGGCTCTCCCAAGAAGGA
Organism: Picea sitchensis; assembly: GCA_010110895.2. NCBI lineage: Eukaryota > Viridiplantae > Streptophyta > Pinopsida > Pinales > Pinaceae > Picea > Picea sitchensis. The sequence goes on along the minus strand of SNQJ01S0000345.1, from coordinate 96,491 downwards.
AGAAGATGAACTCTTTCTTCGACTGAGACTCCTAGTGACCAACAACAATATCGTCAGAGGAGATTTTCAAACGAGTCCGTGAATAGATTAAATGCAGAATGTGCTCAAGAAAGTGATATGGATGCAATCTTCTTAGATAGGTTGCGCATTGATACTCCTACACCTGAGAATGTAGGGAATACCTCAGGACAAGAGAATATTTATGGTAATTTTCTTTGATTTTGTTTATTTTTATTGTATTTTTGTGTATTTAAATTTATGTCAAGTTAAATGTTGTAATTAATTTCAAATGTGTGTGTATACAATGAGTTTAGAGAAAGTGACGACAATGAAAGAGAGAGTGGTTGTCACGAAGATTCTAATGTTGGTGCAGAGGGTGAAGGTGGATTTAGGAGGCCGCGTTATCAAGAAACAAAAGATTACACGCCTATGTCCACCTATCCTTTGGATGTTGGTGATGAACTTCCCTAGGAAGGGATTAATGAAACAATGACCCTTGAGTGATGATCAGGTGTTAAAACAAGATTGAAAAATGATTTTGTGGTCTTGGAACTCCCTCAGGAGAGTAAACAAAGCTTGCAAATTGTTTTGCATTCATTGCAAAACTTTATGGACACATATCAAAAGATGGGGCCAACCATTGACAGTTTTGTCGATCTAATGAGGTGGCGAAAGTTAGAGGTAATGAGCCCTGATAAATAAGAGGCAGTAAAAAATAAAGTCTCAAAAGAAGATGCAATTTCGATGTTCAACTTCAAAGATGGGCCAAAAAGAAAGATGTTGAAGGTGCAATATTTTAAGCACCCCGACATTGCAGGACATCTGCATAACATATCTTTGACGACATATGAGAAATTGTCGTGGAACGATGAGGTTCCACACTATTTTGCAAGACACTTTTATGCAGAGTTTTTCTTGCACATGCACCCTGATTATACTAGTCTACTGTCCAATTATTATGGGACTGGTAAATGACGAACATATGATCGCAAAGGGGCATATCGAAATGAGACATTGTCGAGGCCTCCACAACCTTTAGTACTTCGCCCAACATGGCTATTTTATTCACATTCAGACTTTTTAGCTACATCAGAGGTTGGCAAAGAGGCTACGAATGCAATCAGAGAAAATTTGGAAGTGATTTTTTATGGTGTTGATGTTGACATGAACCGTGAGTGAGCGAAAGCCAATTCCCGGGCCATATTTGTTTATAAAAGAGATGTAGAGTTAGATACCATGTCAGTAGAAGATGTTAAGAAGTATGAATTTTTTTTTCGTAATGGTTGAAAGAAGGTCATTCAGAATGATGACCCAAAAAATAGATTGGTATGTGTTCTAGTTAGTAAATTTTTGACGCATTTTAGGATAATTTACTTCTAATTCTATATTTAGATATCATTGTATCTATAGAAATAATCGAGTTGTTATTGTCATTAATTACAGTTTGAAGATATGTTAAATGAATCTCCAGTAAATAGGGGACTTGATTCCACAAGTTTAAATTTGGATGAGTTGAATCATGTATGTATTTTCTAATATCCACAGATGAGCACTTTAGTTGTTCAATCTTCAATCTTTTGAATAAGAGATCAACAACATTTATAATTTTTTATAAATATGAACACATTGAATTCTAGATTTAGTTCTTAGTTGTGTTGTTCACAGATCTCTATTCCATCTCCTACTACTTGGGAAGGCTTGTCTCAATTCTAATTGAGAGAGTTTGAAGAGGGTGAGAGTTCACAGGTACCATTTAGTGTGTTAAAATCATTTAAATTTAATGTGTTATAATCATTTAAATTTAATTTTTCAAATATTCAAATTTGAAATGTGTTATATAAGGTAATGTGAAGAAGAGAGTACCCAGGAGTGTGCTTTGGAGGGAGATTGGGATTGAGGAGGAAGCATAGGAAGAACCCATATTTGAGAATGATGCGTCCATTCAGGATGATTCATAAATGTATGTTTTTTACTTTTATCAAATTTTTGTTTTCTCAAATTTTTAGTTTAGCCAAGTTCATATTCAACTTTTTGATCAATTATTTTGAAATATATAAAACCCCTATATAATCTTATCGTTGTCTTAAATGAAGTACATTCAAACTTATTTAAGTTTATATCATGATGAAGACCTAATTTTGAACTTGAACATTTGATTATTTGAGAACAGACTCTATCCCACATTAGAAACAGAAAAGGAAAAGTTTCTAAATTTTCTTCGATTGCATTCCTTGCTTTCTTGTTCAAGAATGACATAGTATGGATATTTGTACTTTCTACATACAACGAAGTGAATTCCTTCTTGCCAGGGTATTGTCAAACTCTTAACTAAATTGATTACTAACCACAAAAACCCACATTCAAGTAGATTTACAAATAAGCTATGCATATGTATACGTGAGCTAACTCACACATAATTTCAAAGAGAATTTGATTATATGTAATATGAATACATTTCAAAGATGAAAGATTTAAATGGTTTTTGAAGAATGACTTAATATACATGTGCAAATTTGTGTTTTCTTCATGTACATGAAAGATTATATGAGAACATCTATTCCACCACAGAAAGAGGAGATAAGTATTTTTCGAAAGAATAGTTTTTAAAATGGATATTTGTGAACTTTCATAGATATAAGTAGTTTTTTGGAAGAATGACTTAATATGGAGATTTATGAGTCCTTTAATTTGAAAGAGAATTATGGAATTTGATTATATGACCACTGCAGAAGATGAGAGAAGTATTTTACTGTTGATGAGATTAGTATTTTATTGCTGAGTAAATAAGATCAAATAACATCACCTGGGATGAGAATTTCACCTGAAGGATTTGAGACTTTATCCACAAGGAGAATTTCACCTAAAGGATTTGATATTTTATCTACAAGGAGATAAGTATTTCATCTGAAGAATGACTTAATACGGAGATTTGTGAACTTTCTTCATACACAATTCTATATTTATTTTCATATTATTATCTAACTCTAACTCACATTTTTTTTTTACCAAGAACATAATTTTTATCTTTAAATATTAGATAAGATTTTACAAATTGTTTAAATCATGTATGCTTAATGTGGAGAGTAACTATCTTATATCTGTTTAACTATGGTTGGGTATGTTATTTTTTATTATTGTTTATTTAGTATTTGGTTATAGTATATATGCTAACATGTGTTATTTGTTTTTTTTATTATTGTTTTTTATTGTTACAAATGTCTAAATTATATTTGGTGGAAAATATGTTTACAATATATTTTGTGGGAAATAGTATGTTGGAGGATGAGACTTAACTCTTTTTGTATGTACGTCAATTTTGTTTTAATCACAATTTTTGAATTTTGTTTTATTTCACATGTTTGAATTGTAAATTTTTAATTTTTGAATTCAGTTTTTTTTGCATTGCAGGTATGAAGTGATCTATCTTAAAGCGATGGCTTAAAGTCCAAAATTTTGGAGTTAAATGTCTTAGTTTTTATTATCATCCTAAAATGGATTTGGAACCTATGTATTTTACAGTGTAACTATTCAGACTTTGATTATATATATTTCATAATTTTAGAATTCAAAATATCAATTTATTGTCTCATATTTGATTTCTCAAAGTTGATGGAAAAAAAGTGGCAAAGTTGTTAGTTATGAACTAATGTTTTGTATATTCTCTTTTTTACAATGCATTAAATTAAGCATCAAACTCTTAAATATTTTTCTACTATGTATTAATTTAAATGCTTCATTTTATGTTCACCGTGGACTCTTAAAAAACACATGATAAAATTCAACATAAAACTGAACTCTTGGGCCTATCCTACTATGCATTAATTTAAATGTTTTTTTTTATGTTCACTGTGGACTGTTCAAAAACAAAGATAAAATATGGTTGAAAATAATCATAGAATGATATGGAATTTTTTTATACATACCCTTTTTATAAACAAATAATTTTTTCAACCATATTTTATTTGTGTTTTTCAACCATATACAGAAGGGTATGTATAAAAAATTGTTATGAAGTGTATGTATAAAAAAATCCACTCATTTTGTAGGATAGAATGATATGAAATTTATTTATAGTTTTGTAAGGAGGATTAATTCTAAAATATAATTTTAATTAGAAGATTGTTTAAATAAAAGAAATATTTATGATAAGAAAATAGATTGAACTAATTTCTTGACAATAGATTATGATATAAAGATAGATTAACTAAAATAAATATTAATAATACAAGAAAATATGATTCTATTAAAATATCATCTAATAATTTTGGTAGAATAATTTTATATTAAAATATTTTTGTTCTAGTTACTAATGACCCTGTTGGTTACATAGATGCACTTAACCAATAAAAAAAATTAAAGGAAAGATAGGCATATGAGATCTACTAAATAAATGAAAAGAAAAAAAAAATGTGAAATAATACAAGAATGTATTGTTATTTATCTATTTAAGAATATGCAAAGCCAATAATACAATAATGTGTTATTGTTTATATATTTAAGAACATGCAAACCCAATAGATGGACAAAAAAAAAGTGAACTGCCAAACATACAAGATTGTATCATTGCATATCTATTTAAGAATATATGATAGTAGATAACATTTTAAACCATAAAAAACCTATTTGAGAATATATGTTAGTAGAAAACACTTTAAACCATGCAAAGCCTATGCTAGTATGAACTGCACTAAAATGAAGAAATTTTCATGATCTACCAATTTCCTTTCAGAAAACTTGTTGTTTATTTTGGAAGAAGGTAACCAATGTGGGATTCAAAAGAGGAGGTATGCATTCAAGAATTATGTTCTAGACATGCCAAGGAACAACACATACCCCTTGTACAACTCAGATAACATGTATGAAAGTGAATTACATTAGTAAAATGATTTGCAGGCTATGGTTTAGTACTATTCACATAAACCCACATTTTCATAAAGGTTAGTGATTCATTTGACTTTAGGCAAGGTTGTATTAATTTCCTTAACTTTGTTAGAGAAGATCTATTAATTACAATATGAAATTTAATTCTAATGATTAACACTTCTAAATAAGTTTAAATGAAAACAACTTAATTATTAAAATGAAGATTTTAAATAATTTCAAATTTTAAATGAAAATCATTTTAATCATTAGAATGGAGATATTGATATATATATATGATATTGTTATTAACGTGTTATTACAACAAGTGGAAGAGATGTTTAATTTTTTTTTAGTTGTTATAATATTAATTTAAAAAATGAAAAAAATATACCACTTAAAGAAGTCAATGCTCTCAAATCTAGGATATAAGAGATATTCAATACCTCTTTGATTGGTGCAATAGTAATAAAAATAAAATTCTCAATATATAAGAGATATCCAACTTAATTATAGGTAATGTTTATACAATAAAATATTGATATAGAAGAGATGTTCAACTCTTTTTTGGTTTGTGTGATAATGATAAAATAAAATGCTCAAATTGATGTGACAATAAAATAAAACCTTAAAATGGAAGAGATGATCAATTCTTTTTTAATTTTATCATAGTCATTAAAACAATGCTCAAAGCTAGAAGAGATATTCACCTCAAAGTTCATATACCCTTAATAAAATAAAATCTCAAAATGAAAGAGATGTTTTTAACTCTTTTTTAATTTTGAAAATAATAATTAAAAAAAAATATTAAAAATAAAAGAGATGTTCAATTCAAATTTAATTTATATAATGCTCATAAAATAAAATAAAAATCAGAATGAGTTAAAATTTATACATACTCTTTTTATACATATCCTATTTGGAAATATGATTGAAAATAGTCAAAACAAGTCATCAAATTTAATACAAGTCCAACAATGAAAATAGTCAACACAAGTAATCAAATGTAATATAAGTAAGTGATCTTCATTAAAACTTATATTGATATTAAAATTTATTAGAATTTAAAGTTTTTCTAAGCCATCAATAGTCCCTTATAATGACATGGAAATGGTTCCTAGTTTTGGTATGAAGTTATCATTTTCATATGAAAAAACATTGAACAATCAAATTGCAAATAATGAATGCATTTATCCTATATGTAGTAAATTGGTTACATGCATTAAAGGATTTGTGTATATGATTTGGATAATTTGTAGGATTAAAGTATAATCATTCAAAGTATAGGTCAATTTATGTTCCCTAGATACAATCTATAGGTTCTTCCAGAAAATTGTAAATAAGGTTTGATAAACTTTATAATTCATGGGAAATACAACTTTTCTTAATTGAATGGACCATGAAAGTAAACTAAACTGAAATGATTCTAGAATCCTAGATATTCATAAATATATGTACTTTCAATGCAAAATAAAAAAAATTGGAATGTACATGTGTTACTCGTTTAAAAAAATCGTAATGGTATTCCATCTTCAATTATTCGTTCATGATCGTCTTTGGACATTTTCCATTTTCTAACTTTAGTTTTTTTTTTTTTTATTGAACTTTTATTATCTTTATGCACACTGCACATACCAAATGACTATATTGACAACTTGTGACATCTGACTAGTAGTTTTGAAAGTGAACATGAGTATCTATTTGATGGGTTTCTTGAATAAAATATCCTTTCAATACAATGGATCCTCTTTCATATATAAAATCGTTATTATCAAAATCTTCTAATAGCCTCATTTTTTGTTATGTCCATCGCATCAAATAATATTTCAAGTTTTTAGTGTTGTCTACAAGTGCACCCATGGAAAAGACATCTCCTGCAAATAATTGGATATATTGGACAACAAATAGTTCATGTTAGATTATCACACAAGTACATCTACAAGTTATTTGAAAAAAATTAAACATAAAAATTACATTCTCTAACAAGATCAGAAACTCTATCGCTATCAACTAACACTATAGTTTCATTTGATTCCATTTTCTCTGAGATTTCAAGTGGCATTTTCCCTTTTACATTAATTTCGGTATGTCTCCAAGATTTAACATATTCTGCATTTTCGTTTTCGCAAATATCTATGGATTATGTGTCCTCTATGCAAACTGAATAAAAACAAGACTCATTTCTTCTATCAAATGCAAACACATTTTGATAACGTTTTGTTTTAATTGAATGTATTTTTCATGTCCCAGGTATTGTACTGGCATCATATGGGATTGATCTATTTATATCTTGGCTTCCAACATACCAAAAAAACATGCACAATACAAGAACTTATTAACTTGAAATATCTCAAGAAAATGATTGAAGATTGAATATAAATTTGAACACGTTCAAATAAAAATATCCTGTGTACATGTGTAACATTTATATATAGACACAACTGCACACATCCCTTGACAGATTATATTAATGTCTTAGTGTCATTTTGCACCATTCAACAACCTGTTCAATGAATTCAAATTAAGCAATATGAAGGTTCATATGATACCTTCAAAGTGTTTGTTTTACACATGCCCCTGCACTGTCGTACTCTAATTTTCCATGACCAGTCTCAAAAAAATTCCAACAATGTGTAATGTTTGATCGTGAATATTTGAATTGACCCAATAGAATGATCATGAATATTTGAACTAACCCACACACTCAATAGAATGATAGTGAATATTTGAACTAACCCACACACCCATCTAACCATATCCAATGCCGATCGAATCCAATTTCGCATTCTTTCAATGAATCATGAAATTTATCAAAACAATGGTGTACATAATGTGTGTCGTGTGCTCGATCATCACTTATATAAAAGTGATATTCTTTAATAACATGTCGATTGTCGTTGGTTCTTTCTATGTTATCAAGACTCCGTTGAGAATGTCTATATAGAACGTGGACAAATATTGTGACTTGATCAGAATGATAATATTCACTCTATATTTATTTTTGTGCAGCGAATGTGTAATTCTCTGCAAAATCAACTACATAAAAAAATTTCCCTCGTGGAAACACTTCATGGGATTGTTTGAATTGTAGGTCTTGCCATTGAGATCTATGTGAATGCTTGGTGTATTTATAAATTTGTTCCTCAAATTTCTTCGAAAAATCTATCACACAAATTTTATTTAGTTTCAAATCAATCCTTTTGGAAACAATATTTGAAAAATGTGGAACCATGTTGTTGATATATTCATATCTCTTCCAATTGACTATTATATTAGAAAATGATTGATCATTTATATCAATATGATACTTTAAATGAAACAAATTTAGATTTCCACAACAATCACATTTATTTTCACCAACACATTTTTTTTGTAAAATAAATCATCATCTTCTCTTTCACATAGAATTTTAGATATAAAAACACGAAATGTAGAAGGAGGAGGTGAATTTGACCATAAAGTTTTACCAAACTAAAAAAAAGTGTCACAAAAAAACTCAAATTACACATGATAACAACAACAACATGTGTCACGAACAGTGATGGGTCTAACAAACCATGGTTTTTGTTGCACAAATGTATTGATGAAAATTTTAACTTCTTTGTGTCTTCTTTGAACTTATTGAACAATTCTATTTGTGTCATTGGCAATATATGTTTTGGATGTTCTTCATATTGTTTTCGTGCTATTATTCATCACAACACATCCATTTTATGTGGTGAAACACAAGATTCTTCCAACCAACAATTATGGGTCAATTCTTTAACATTTTCTACAATTCTATTTTTGTAGGGTCGTCTAAAAATCACTGTCCAACAAGCCAGTTCATCATTTGCATCTATTTGCAATCAAAATTTCTATGTTTGTGCAATGTTTTTCTTAACATTTCCATCGTTTTTGCCATTTGTCGTGTCAAATGATCTTTTATATTGCTAGATGAAACAACTGTTGTTTGTATCACTTTATGTGCAACACTGACATCTTTTTGTTGAGATTTTCCAAAAGCTTTTAATACACTAGTTATATTGTCAAACACATTATGTTTCACCTTTGTATCCTTTGTCGACTTTTGAATACCCAATAATGATGTAGCTTCTTTTAACTTTCTTGACTTTATTAGACAGAGTAAAAGTTGAGCTTGAACTATTACTGATTCATCTTTGAAAAAAGTATTATACATATTCTTAGTTCGATATCTTATATAATGCTTAGTTTTTTTCTTCCCAAATTTGTCAGTATCAACATTTTCTAATATTTCATCATTAATGTTGATATATTCTCCTGCATATTTCAATTTAAATTTTATATTAAAAAACAAAACCCGAATATAAAGTCACTAAACTATATATACAAGTGTTCATCTTGTATTATTTAAATTTATGTACATACCTATAGGTGATTTGTCTTCTGTTTCAATTTCAGTTTCAACGTCTTCTGCTTCAATTTCGGTTTCAACGTCTCCTTCGACATTATGAGACAAATCTATTTATGTTTTTCGAAAAACATTAAATTGTAATTACAATCAATTATATTAAACAATATTTTAAATTTAATTCTACATTTTTAATGTAGAAAATATGTGCATGCATATCTGGTTGGACTTCTTCTTGCTGAAAATCTCTATTTACACTATCATCGTTTCTTTTTTCAATATTTGCACGTTCTCATTTCTTCCTCCAATAATTCTCTTTCCTTTGTTTGTTATGGTGAGTATTATCTCGAGTGCGATCAATTTTTCTCTTGCACAAACTTTTGTTTTCCATGACTTTTATGGTTATCTGTAAAAGATATGTTCAACAAAAACTTCACCTTGAAAAAAATTTCAGCATTTATCTTTCAACATAGAAATTGTTATTCCAATAAAAACTTGAATAAATATCAATTACCTTATTCAAAAAAAACAAAAAAGATGATTTGAAACTTTGTTTAGGTGCTCTAGAAAACCATCAAACAAGCGATGAATTTTGTTAGATGTGTTCGATCGAAAGCATATTTATACGATTTGGCGTGAAATGAAATGATACGATGTGTTTTTTCATTTTTTTCGATTGACGAAATTCGTTCAACAATCTTTCGGCCGAAAACCTTGGAAACTGTTTAGTTTTGACGGCTTCTGTTAGAATTTAGTGTTTCGACCGAAAGATTATTTTGGCCAAAAACTAAAAATTGAGACTGTATTCAGAAACTAGAGAATTCCCCCAAGCTTACTTGAACTTTGGAGGTTGCAGAATCCTGCAAATACTCAAAATTCGATTTCGAAAATGACACCAGCATTTGCAAAACTGAATCTATTTTCAATTCCTATAATTTGTTTTCATTTTATTTATTTTTATTTAATTTTAAAAAAAATCACTGCATAATATTTTTAGCAGACATTATGATTCGGTGAAATGAAATATCCGTATCTCTAAAAATACACAGTGAAAAATTTAGAAAAAATTATATTCATAATCCTTAAACTGTTCTTTTCAAAAGGTTATATTTGGATTTTACTTTTAAGTAAAAATTAATATAGATACAAGGTGGGGGAAAACATGTGTTTACAATCTTCAACTTTTTCAGCTTGGTCAACTTAAAAAAATTCTAGAAATTATATGATTCATCCATTAGATTCAAAATTATAGTCATAATAAAATAGAGTCTTTGTATATTGTTGCAGTATATTTCGTTTCTTAAAAACATAAGTGTAATAATAAATACATTGTTGGAGGAAAAAATAACTCATTATCATTCATTTCATGTTTAAGGAACATACTGTTAAACAATTGTCAATTTGACATATCAAATCTTAATAAAAGAAATTTGAAAAATAGTCATTGGAAAGCTAACAAAATTATTCACAAGTTTTGTTTTTATTGTAAAGTGAAATTCTAAATAAAAAAAATACTTTTGTATGTCGAAAGTTGAAGAACTTGTAAAAATACAATCTTTTTTCTCATAAAACAAACAAAAGTGTTACCCATCTTCATGATTTTACCTTGACATTCACATTTAAATCCTTAACACTTTCAATTAATCACAATGTCATCATACTGAAAATAATATGCTTTCGAACACCCTGTGTAAGAACTCTATTTCCTCTTACTTGTCCCATTTAATATTTAAAAAAAATCCAAATGAACACACATCCACTTGTTTTCACTTTGTTCAGTATCAAACATCAACCACTGTCCATGAAATGCTTCTTCAAATCAAGCATAGAAACAATTTCTTCTAAACTCATGATCGATTCCATTCTTCAATTTGATTTAACAATTAAATTGCAATGAAACCATACTGTTATGGAACATGTACCCATATCTGATGGTGCAATCAACGATGTGATGCATGATATCCATCAAACATACATAGTGGATATCCAAAACACAATCATGAATATTTCAAATTGCAATAATTCTGATTTGCAATTTAAACACACAGTAACAACAACCATTATTTCAACTTATATGATGTTGTAGGAACACACAAACCATTCAAAACACAAGAGAATTTCTATGACTGTACATGTCTAATTACTCTGAATCAAAACATCAATCAATGCTGAGTTATCAATCCAATGCAAGGAGGGAGCAACTGTATGACCAATTCCATTTCTCAAATCAACCAATTTAAACCATGCCAAACTATCGAATCAATTGCCACAATAAAAGAATACAACAATTATACACCAATCATAAAAACCACTGTTAATACTATTAATAGAGACAACCAATAATCAACCATTGTCGACGATACTCCACAAACTCATAACAGTCAACCATGTGCCCAACCGGAAATAATTGATTCATTTATCAAAATCAGGCTTGAATAATCAAGGGTGGGGTCTGAATAATCAAGGGTTCTCTCAGTGGAACCAACAAAGGGAGACTGGAGTCAACCACACCAACAACAAAAAAGAACCCTTCGAGACAACATAGTGGACACATAGGCCACATGACCATTTGTTGCAAGATGGGTGACAGTTCACACCAGGTAGGAGAGATTATGAACAAAGGAGTAGAGGTTCCTCACCGGCCAATAAATAACAACGAGAACACGCATGGGTATAACTCTGGTTGCTTTCCCCAAAATCTAATAATGCTGGTAGCAATGCAAATCCATGTAATAAAAATCAACCCTAAAGAAGGACTCTAGGCATAATAGCCACTATAACCAACTGTGCATAACCCAATAACATAAAACGAGCCCACGACTAGGTGGAAAACGAAATGCAGTGACCCAAGGTGGTTCAAAATCAAACACAACAACCCCATAACACCAAATATGACTGGGTATGGTTATTAAACTGTGAGGAGACGGAAAACAAGTCCATATGGAATGAAACCTCCCAATAAAAACTCATAAAGACAACAAAGAGCCTTCATGGGTTCCACCACTCAGAATAATCAATGAAATCATGACTTCGACCACCAAATTTCTCATTTGCAATGAATAACACACAAACAACTATTCCAGAGAAACAACATGAGTTTACACAGTTGCTAGCCTTAAGAAAAACACAAACTAATACATCATCGAGCCAATAATTATTTCATAAACAAAGCGAGTTCATGGATGGGGAAAAAAAACATACCTGTAACCAAATGGCCTTAAAAATGTGAGCTTGGTCGAGTAGTTCCTTCCTCGCCTGAATATCAGAGCTTAACCACAACGAAAAAATTGAAGAATAGCTAAGCTAGGATGATGACCAGTGGGGGAGGTATGGAGTGANACATACCTGTAACCAAATGGCCTTAAAAATGTGAGCTTGGTCGAGTAGTTCCTTCCTCGCCTGAATATCAGAGCTTAACCACAACGAAAAAATTGAAGAATAGCTAAGCTAGGATGATGACCAGTGGGGGAGGTATGGAGTGATGTGCAGTAAACGCACATCACTTCCATCCTCTCCTCATTCAATTACGTAGTACATGCCAGCCAACCAACATTAACCCATTCCATTAATCCATTGCATCGAAATTAACATCCATTGTTTGCCAAATGCGCCACCCGATATCATATTAACCATTTCCAAAACATACCATAACATATATCAAGTGCGCCTTCATATAACTCAATAAAGGCACTAACATTGCTAGTTAGGACTAACCTCATTTCTTTAATTTCAATGCATATAGTATAGCATAGCATAGTATAGTATAGCTCCTCTTCCTTAGATTTTTTCATATGTCTCTTTTCCATTGCTCTTATTTGTTGTTACTAACATGTATCTTATGTGGTGTAAGAATCAAGGTGCCAATAGCAATTGTGATAACAGTTAACATAAGCCATCATGTCATGGAGTTTAGAGCTTAGAGTAATGAAAACCCACATATAAATGCATTATCCATTTGTTTTTATGTCACAAATAAAACCAATATTTCACCATCAATCATGTAGAATCCTACAACCATCATTGAACAC
>SNQJ01S0000345.1:70742-83166 GCA_010110895.2 Picea sitchensis | reverse complement strand
TATATAGTTTTTAAATAATAGGCTCTAAGAAATACTTTGTGGGTGAAATCTTCTTTGTGATTTTTATCATCAACAAGTACCACTTATGTCGGGAACATTGTTAAATTTGATATCCCTCCCCAAACATTCAAGAGGAATTAGAAGCATCTGAATACGAATATTTTAACTGGACCTTATCCCAATCATAAGATAAATTTATTTTCATGATCTCAGATGATGAAGAACTTCAATCCTTTTTCAAACTACTAGTGTTCTTGTTTTAAATGAAGATGCCAAGGTTGTAGGTGATGAGAATTTGTCATGATCCCAGATGATGAAGGACCTACAATGATTTTTCAAAATACTGGTGCACCCATCATAAATGAATATGTTGAGGTTGTAGGGGTGGAATTTTTCATGATCCTAGATGATGAAGGACAAACAATCTTTCTTCATACTACTAATGTTCTCATTGTGAATGAATATGTTGAGGTTGTAGGGGATGTTGAGAGTCATATAAAGGCCAAAATATAGATTCAAAGAAAGAACATATTACATTGCACACTAGTTTTGGGGTTAAAGATGAATATACAAGTTTTAGTGGTGGTGTTTTAGGGAATGGTGATGATCCAAAACAAACACAACATATTATCAATATCTCTATGAATGAACAAACCAAGGAAGTAAAATATGAGGAAGATATAAAGTTGGAGCACACTAGATAAGATGTTCAACAACATAAAAGAATGCATGCAAAAAAACATGAGGGGATGTTCCTCCCATGATACCACCTACACAAGTCCTTACTAGTGAGCATCATTCTCCACCAAAACATTTGACAACCATCACTATGATATAGAAATTGGAAAGGAGCCATGAATAATACAATAAATGATGTGGGTTTGTCAGAATGTTTTTTATGTGATGTAGTATATTACTCCCAACACATATCAATGCATCATAAACACCACCTTTGTCACCCCAGTCCCACTCTTGAGTATGATTTTGGGGCCCATGGCCTTGGTGATTATTCCATCATCAATGACCAACCACTAGCCTAGTGCTCCCTTGCTAAATTAGACTTTGTTGCAATGAGATGTTGTTGCATGGCCTACATATGACCTATTGTGGATGTTGTGTCAGAAGAATCGATTCACATGTTATTCAGTTTTGACCATACTGAAGGTAATATCCAATAAGCTAACCATTGACTAATTAAGTCACCAGTGATAGGGATGCACAATGTAATGAGAATTTGGCCGTTAAAAATGATTTGGAGCAAGATAATGACTTGCTAATACATGATCGTAGTATATACATGTAAATCCATGGTTTGAGGGATTCCCTATTGCACCCTATAACAAGTCAATGTTTACATGATGTGGTTCCATGATCTAAATATTGACCTACAAATTGAACTAGAGATAGAACAAGACTATAAGGATTCGCAAAAACAAAGGTGATGTCTCATATGGATATAATCATTGAACAAGGTCACAACATGAGGGAACAATTATGCACAACTATTATAAAAATCTACAACATATATAACATTGTGCAAGACTTGATGGGTCTTTTGGAGTTGCAGGAGCAACATGCTTAGGAGTTGAGAGCCATGACTAATTAATTATTTGTAGAGGCTTGCACTATAGTTGATGTGATCACAAGAAAGCTCAGTTGGTATAAGTACAAAAATTGGATGATGATTTAGATACCTTCCATTCAATATCCACTCTCCATTAAATAAAGTGACCCTATGAGAACTTCAACTAGTGGTCGAGACTTAGTACTTTGTTAAAAGTTAAAACATAGAGTCTAGTACACATGTTGAGTGGTAGATATTTTTGGGCACTCCTTTAATAATCTCTAGTCAAAACAAGATCAAACCTTTATCGCGGACTTCACTATTGTGTTGTAGAAACGGGCACAAGAGCTGGAAGCCTTCATCCATTCAGTGCGATAGACTTAGAAGTATTGGGAAGCAGAAGAAAAACATAGCATAATAACTAGAGCATAAAAAAGAAATATTTAAACATGCATAAAACCAAGAACAACAATCACACAATTTACAGAGCGATTTATGTGGAAACCCAATGCAGGAAAAAGCCACGAGCAATGATATTTAGTATTTTTATTATTCAAGGGATGATTACAATAGCCAACCCAGGAATACAAACATCCTCTCCTCTTATACACACAATACCTTAGTATTGCGTCTTTCTCTCACACACTCACTACACACATTGCACTGCATTTCACTCTCACCTCTATGGGTATGATCGTATATATAACATCTTTCAAATAGTTAGACTAACTGATTCTAATTAGATCCACCAGTCACACAATCTGTTCACAGAGGAGTGCATGCATGCGCATTCCTAACATATATGCATGCATGTGCATGTGAATGTGACCACATGGGAAATTCGTTGGCATGTTTCCAACAATCTCCACCTTGAAAACAATTTACCTGATATATCATTCCCTTAATTCATCACCTTTTCTGCAAGCCAAGAGAAGATAAACACCATCACATCTCTGCAACTTCTCTAATAGTATTGTTACGTGAACATTCATGCATGATTCACTCCAGTATGGACCATTTTGTCTCCATCAGTAACCTGTATAATAAACCGATGCACTTGTCCAAATCTCATGAATCATAACCACATACCAAGTCACTGCAACCATTGTAGGTGATACTTGTGCTTCTATGTTTGAAGCACCCATTTCCATGCTCTTCACTTGGTTTTTCCATGTGTCTACTAAAAACACCAATTGCATGTGTAATCTAGGTGGATATTGGTGGCCACCCACTTGCTCCAACTAGCTCCTTTTGTCAGCTTTTAGTTCAACACGCTCTTCTGTACTTCTTTGTAATTGTGAGTTCTACACTTATGGGGTTGTTTGAAGCCCTACACATCTTCTAGGTGGATACTAGTGGCCTCCCACCTAATCCAATTGGCTTATTTTGTATGTTTTCATGTCATCACATCGTGCTGTACTTCCAGGGTCGTTTTGGGGCCCTAAACAGTGTTATTTTGGGGTGCCACAGTCAAATTATAGACAGAGTCAGAGTTTGATGGCACAATGCGTAGTTATCTAAAATACCTTTCCAAAGGGCTATCACGTGCCTAAAATAGAGATCGTATGCAAAAGTTATGACCCCGAGAAGTTAATTTACTAGCTTACCCAAATGGGGCCCACATGAATTTTGGCGTTTCATCTCCTAGGGTTAGGTTTTTTGATGTTTAGGGTTTTGGCATTCATGTTTATCATAAAAATTCCTTTAGGGCCTCATTGTAATCATATTATTGCAAATGAGCATATATGTCACATCTCTTCTGAGAGATAAAGATTCGGCCATTATAGCGAGTTTTTCACTCTGTATTTTGACAGTCTCTTACAATTCTTTCATTAATAGAAATCAAGTATTGTTGTATTTCTCTGTTTCTGGAAATTTTCATGAGTATTTCATTGTAATATCTCTGCTTTCATTTCGTTCCGAAAATAATATGAATCAGTGGTATCAAAGTAGGCTGCTCATTTTTCAACGCATGTCCCCAACGAGGTCTGAGTATAGCTAGTTGGTTCTAGATCTTGTCTCTCTTGAGGACAATCAATCTCACATGCCCAAGAAACCCTTGATGGCAGCATAAAATAAAAACGATGGAGCATAAGATTCTATTAACTTGTTGCTTGAGCAAGCTCTCATGTGACAGAGGGACGAAATGATGGAGAATTTTTCACACATCCTTCAATGCTTTTTGATAGCAACAAACGCATCTTCATCAAGCAACCATTTTGGAGGAACCTCTCCCTTCAAGGTACAAGTTAATTTTGATATTCCCATATTTGAAGGTCAAATAGATGCAGATGCCCTAGAAAAATGGTTAAATATATTAGAAGGTTATTTCTCTGTTCAAATTTTTTTCGACAAAGAAAATTTCACCTTCACACTCCTCAAGGCTCTCCCCCATGTCAAAAATTAGTGGGAAAATTATTGGGAGCAACGTTCCACAAAGGAATCTGGAATATATGGGGCCGAGCCCACTTGAGATTTTTTTGTGGATGCGGTCAAAGAAAAGTACTACCCAGTTGATAACTATGAATACTAGTACATGAGATGGACCACACCGCAACAAGAGAAGAGCTAAACAATGTCGGAGTTCACAAATACTTTCCATACCTTGCACACCAAGATGGGTATTAAATACTCTGAGCGACATCTGGTTTTGAAATACCGTGGGGCTCTGCATAGGTACATCCAAACCGAAATGGATTTCCTAAACATCTCATCATTGGGAGATTCCCATCAATATGTTGTCAAAATCGAGTAGAAATTTAGGCACCAGAAAAAATGGGAATTTGGGTCTGCAAATATGTAACAACTAAAGCATGGTATAGACAGCCCTAACCAACAACCTCTAAACAACCAGTCTAAGACACATGACAATAAGGTTAAAGGGAAGATGAAGAATGACACTAAGAAGTGGTGTGACTTCCATAAAAGCCCCTGGCACAATACCGATGAATTTCGCTCGAAATAGTCATTGGTGGTCAAGGTCAAAGACATAGAGCCGAAACCTGATTCAAAATGTGATCTAGAAAATATTGAAAATAGACAGATCATCGACGTAGACCTCACTGCTACTATCACAACCACAACAATTCAATCAGAAGAATCCGTAGATCCTGAAGAGGGGGAGCACCTCTTCCATTCACAGATGTGGGTGAATGGGACCCCGTTGCATTTCATTGTTGATAACGATAGCCAAAAGAACCTCATCTCAGCTAAGGATGTCAAACAATTGGGGTTGTCGACAACACCACACCCGCAGTCATACAACATTGGGTGGCTTCACTAGGGACGAGATCTCCATGTCAGTCAGTTGTGCCACCTGTCATATGGCATCCATCCCTTCAAGGATGAGGTAGGTAGTGTGTGATGTTTCCCCTCTTTGCGTTTGTGAGTTTTTTTTGGGCCAACCATATATGTGGATACGTTATGATGTATATGAGTCTAGACCCCGTAGTGTCATTATTACTCTGGGAGGTCAGATATATAGGGTACACAGGTAGTTCCAACTATTACTCCACCAAAATAGTTCCACAAGGTAATCTCTCATACTACAAAATTCATCCTCTTCATTGTGTGTTCAAAGGATGCACATAAGACCGCTACAACCATTGCAGCCTCAACACCTTCTATCCAACAAAAACAGATTGTCACAGAGAAAGAAGGTATTGTCTCTTCACCTACAATGGTTCCTACATAATGCCCCATCAAACCCAAAGACAATAGGTTGGTGGAGCATATTCAACCCCGCCAGCAACATGTTTGTGATAGTCTTCCACAGACCAAGAAACACAACTTCTCCTACAAAGCACACAACTCACCAAGCTTCAGATTCAGAAAATGCTTTCCCCTCATCTAGGGACCATTTCTTCCTAAGGGGGGAGGATTGATCTAGGTGGATATTGGTGGCCACCCATATGTTCCAACTTGCTCCTTTTGTCATCTTTTAGTTCAACACATTCTTTTGTACTTCTTTGTAAGTGTGGGTTCTACACTTCTGGGGCTGTCTGAATCCCTACACATCTTCCAGGTGGATATTGGTGGCTTCCCACCTAATCCAACTAGCTTATTTTGTAGGTTTTCACGTCAAAACAACTTGTTGTACTTCTAGGGTCATTTTGGGGCCCTAACAAATGTTATTTTGGTGTGTCACAATCAAAATGTAGACAGAGTCAGAGTTCGAAAACATAATGCATATCTCTCTAAAATACCTTTCCAACGGGCTATCACGCGCCTCAAATAGAGATCATATGCAAAAGTTACGACCCCGAGAAGTTAACATACTAACTTACCCAAACGAGACCCACATAACTTTTGGTGTTTCATCTCCTAGGGTTTGGTTTTTGGATGTCTAGGGTTTTGGCATTCATGTTTATCATAAAATTTCCTTCAGAGCCTCATTGTAATCATTTTATTGTGAATGAGTGTAGCCATCACATCTCTTCTCAGAGATAAAGTTGCTACCATTCTAGAGAGTCTTGCAATTTCTGGCAATTTTCATGAGTATCTCATTGTAATATCTCTTCTTTCATTTCGTTTCGAAAATAAACCGGATCAATGTGAAATGCTGACCATTTCCCATCGCAATCATTAAACTTCCTACTAGCATATAATACTCGAGACATATAACCCTTTTCTTCTTCATCAGTTAGGACATAAACTTGAAGAGAACTTACAATGGAAAGCCAAAAGGATTTTACCGGTTTCACATTATTCATATCGAATTTCATGAGTATCTTCATCACATACTTTTGTTGTGATAACCAAGCTTACTATCCTTCATGTCTCTGTGTATTTCCATGCCCAAGATTTATTTTGCTACTCCCAGATCCTTCATAACAAACTTCCTAACCAATTGAGCCAACTTGTTGATTTCATACATGCTTATGCTTACAAAAAGAATAACATATAACACCAAGATAATGAATATACCATAAACACAATGGTTATGCTCATTTCTTGTAAAATTTGGTTCACCATGAAAGAATCAAACATATTGTACCATTTGCCTGGCATGCTTCAGGCCATACAATAATTTTTGAGTTTGCAAACAAATATTCTGTTGCGATTCTGAACTAATTGTTTTGGTTATTCCATATACATCTCCTTATCCAAAAAACTCCATGTAAATTTTTTTTAACATCTAGTTGTACTATCACAACTAGTGCTAACACAACATGAATAGAAACAATCTTTTAACAACCGATGAGAAAATTTCATGGAAATCAATACCTTCCAAATCCCCTTCTGCTACCATTCATGCTTTGAACCTTTCATCTTTTACTATGTTTGATTTTATAAAAGAAGATTCATCAAACACTGCATCTTTGTCCATGATGATTATGTGGGTAGTAGGATCCCACAGTCTGCACCCCTTAACATCATCAACATATCAAAGATCTACATGTTTGATCTAGGTCCTACTGAGAAAGCTGATAAAAAACCATAAGCATCACAACCGAATAATTTCACATTTGAGTAATTACTAGATGACATGTTCATACCTCTTCCTGATTCTTCATCTCTTTTGCAACCGATGGAGAATGAGTTACCATATAACACAATTGCTTCTATCCACAACTATTGTTGCAACTTGGCATTACTGAACATGCCTATTCGATCCCAACTTCCCTGCAATACTTTCTAAGTTCCATGGATATGAACTTACCTTCATCATATATTCTCAAACACTTGATTGACCTGCCAAGACATCAACCTTTCTATAGACCCACCCTTCTAAACTCGACACACTACTCCACCTCGAACTTTGCATTCAAAAAACCTTGACCAAATCCGACCAAGTCGATCAAGTAAGCCTTCACCGCTTACCTCCAGGCTCATTTACAATGGATTTCACCAATCCTTTTATAGGCTTCATTACATGCAATCCATGGACACAATAGCACAAGATACCGTTACACATTATTTTGGTCACCCTAATGATGATTTCACAAACATGTGTTCAGGCTCCCAACATGACTTTTTGCCTGAGAAAAGAAACTTCTTTCCTCCTCTACAAGGCTTCTTTTTAGAAAGGGTCCGCAGGCCACATATATTACACAGTGCGAAAATCATTAGGGTGACCAAAATAATGTGTAATAGATACCCAAAACACATGGACCCGAAAAACCACCTTCTTTGACCTAAAAACAGATTTAACTCATTAACTCTTTCACTGAGTTAAGGCTAACTCAACATACATGCCCCCCTCCCACATATTCAATCTACCTAAATCTAAGTCTATACTTCTCATAGGTGACCTGATAAACCAAGGGTACACATGCCTATCCAGGTCTTATAGACATATGCCCATTTACATGTAATCAATAATTTTTCAACTCCAAAGTAAATACATTTTTATTTTTATTTTTTATTTCACGGTGACTCAACCATCACTGCCCTGCACCTTCTATGTGAACACAGGTGGAGAGACACAACAGACAGAAAAAACTTCATCAACCATACCTGTAGTTGAATTTGCTTTTTTTGTGGAGTCTTGTTTGGATGCTTGTTGTCTTTTCCAAAAATCCTTCTTGAGATGCCTGGATTTGTCACATAGCCAACATTTTCCCTTACCCTTATTGTCTTTTGACTTAGACCTGGTTGTACATTTCTCATATTTCCCTCCTTCTGTAGATCGACCTCTGACCACCATTGCTTTTGTTGTTGAGGTTTACTTACTGGATCTTCTCCTCATTTCCTCAGACAACAGATCTCCCACAATAGTGTCATAATCAATGGCATATGTTGAGCTAAACCATATAGTTGTGACCAGATGATCCCAAGACTCAGGAAACGAAAACAATAGTGTAATCGTCTTGTCCTCATCTTTGTACTTTACTTCCATACTAGATAATTGACAAATAAGAGTATTGAAAACATTCAAGTGATCAACAATTTTCGTACCTTCTTTTATCCGCAAGATGTACAATTGCCTCTTCAAGAATATTTTGTTCGTCAAGGACTTTGTCATATACAGACTGTCCAGTATGTTCCACAAACCTGTTGTTGTCGCCTCTTCAGCGATGTTAAACAACACTTCATTTTTCAGACACAAACAAATGGTACTGATATCTCTTGCATCTAGATCTTCCCAATCCTCGTCTACCATGTTTGTTGATTTCTTTGTCTTTCTAGCCAACGCCTTTTGCAATCCTTGTTGCACAAGAAAATCCCGCATCTTAAGCTTCCATAACGCAAAACTATTCTTACTGCTGAATTTCTCCACCTCAAACTTAAAATTTTGCACTTTCTCTATTAGCACACACCGCCCAAAACAAAATCACATCTTCTAATACACTAGGCTCTTACAAAAAACAGGGTTGAAATTCAAAAAGGGTTTCAAAAAATATATATTAAAAAACCATTTTTTTCCAAACATAAAAGGTCCACCTTAAGGATCCACCTCACCTTTTTATATTTTAAAAAAGATCCACTTCACCTTTTTTATGCAATAAATTCGATCCTCCACCTCACCTTGTAAACTTCATACCAAATAAAAAAA
Source organism: Picea sitchensis (assembly GCA_010110895.2). Lineage (NCBI taxonomy): Eukaryota > Viridiplantae > Streptophyta > Pinopsida > Pinales > Pinaceae > Picea > Picea sitchensis. The sequence goes on along the minus strand of SNQJ01S0000345.1, from coordinate 74,104 downwards.
CCTTTAATTTGTTAAACCAAGCAATTTTTTCTTTAAAGATCGGTGCTCCTTTGTGGGTGGAAATGGAGTGCTAGTTTTAGAGATCAACATTAGTGTGGATGGGGAAGCGCCGATTTTCCAGCGCTATGTGGTGCACAAACCATGTGCGCTGATTTTGGGAGCGTTGGCGTGCCTCTAACACTGCCTAGGGAGTGCCAATGACCTGAGACACTCAATCACCTCTCTAACACTCACTCATAGGAGACCTACACACAATTCACCTTGGCTCACCCGCAACACCTGTTGAACCTCCTCTGATACCACTTGTTGGGCAACAGAAGCAAAATAGAGCATCAACAAACAAGATTAAACACGCATAAAACCAAGAAAAACAATCACACAATTTACAGAGCGATTTATGTGGAAGCTCAATGCGGGAAAAAACCATGGGCAATGATATTCGGTATTCTTATTATTGAAAGGAGAATTACAATAGCCAACCCAGACATACAACAATCCTCTCCTCTTATACACACAACACCTTAGTATTGCTTCTTGCTCTGACACACTCACTACACACATTGCAGTGCATTTCACTCTCACCTCTATGGGTATGCTAGTATATATAACATCTCTCTAACACTTAGAGTAACTAATTATAATTAGATCTAAAAGTTACACAACATCTCTCAAACACTTAGACTAACTAATTATAATTAGATCCACCAGTTATACAATCTGTTCACAAAAGAGTGCATGCATGAGCATTCCTAACATAACTGCATACATGTGCATGTGACCACATGAGAAATTAGTTGGCATGTTTTCAACAATAAATTGTTCCAAAGTTGACTCCTTTGGAACAACCCCTAAAAAATTAGTTGACATGTTTCCAACAATAAATTGTTCCAAAGTTGACCCCTTTGGAACAACCCGCCTGTACAAGGTTCAGCATTCCCTTATTCCTTTGTTTGGTCCAATCCCAGCTTGTTCAAGGTTCAGCATTCCCCTTTTCCATCCCCTATTTATTTATGGAGGCCTGTAATACATGTAAAGTGTTCAAGGTTCAGCATTCCATTTTTCCGTCCCCTATTTATGGAAGCCTGTAATACATGTAAAGTGGCACTTAAAATCGTGTCTAAACTTTTTTTTAATATTTATTCAATTATCAAGGGCTTGTTGATTTCCATGTGCTGGTTATTTCTAAACGGTTGTCCATGAGGTTGAAGTTTGTGTAAACTATAAGTTCGCGGAAGGCATTTCAGGTTGCTTGTTTTATGCTTCATGATATGATTGCTTCCCTGTCATTTCAGAAGGTGGTGTGGTTTGTTCCAGAAGTGTATCTTATGTTTCCAGATTTTCCAGACTTGCATGATTTATTTTCACATTTGATAAGTATCAGAAAGTGGTGTGGTTTGTTCCAGAAGTGTATTTTATGTTTCCAGATTTTGCAGAATTGCATGATTTATTTTCAGAAGTGTATTTTATGTTTCTAGATTTTGCAGAATTGCATGATTTATTTTCACATTTGATAAGTAATTTGATGCTGAAATGAATTAGGTTTTGAATCTTTAATATATTATATAATCTATTTTGTATCAGCATAGCGTTTATGGCTTTACCTCCTCTCACTATGAAACATGGGATATGAGTTTGCAATCAGGTTCGTAGAGCTTTGCAAGCATCATGGGGCTTTGCAAGCAGTAGCAAAAATGTGATTTTATGAGATAGGTTCATTATTTTTAAAAGAAAGGAAATGAATATGATATAAACATTTTCAGTATATATAACATCATTTATATAATCAATTCATATTGAATATTCAAAGAATTATGTCTCTTTCAATTCCAAATTGAGCAAATTTTAAAATATAATTGAAATGTTTTAATTTTAAGATTTTTTTTAATTTCAATTGCTTTATATATATTTGAACAGAAATTAGTAAATTTTAAAATATAATTGAAATGTTTTAATTTAATATTTTTTTTTTTAATTTCAATTGCTTTATATATATTTAGACAGAGAGTTATTGAAATATTTTATTTATAATCAACATTAAAATATTTTATTATTATTAATATTTTTTAAATGTCACATGTTAATTTTCAAGTATTTTTTTACTTTCAATTATTTTAAATAAATAGATAAATATAAAAGTATTTTAGATAAAGTGTATATTGAAATATTTTATTTATGACTAACATTGAAATGTTTTTTGTTATTTTATTTATGGTCAATATTGAAATATTTTTTGTTATTGATATTTTTTAAAATATCATGTATAACATGGAATAAATTACACATCTCACTCATAATGAACTCATAATGAACTGTAAAAGAAGTATTTTGACACAATAAATACAACTCAATTGTTACTGATAATTGTAATATATCAATTACTGAAAAAAAATAACTGAATCAATCCTGACTGCACTGCAATTTTATAAGTGGCCAGACTTGAGGTGTGGAAGACTACGAGGGGTACTGTACCCTAGCTTACAAGTTGAATAATTGTTTCATGTGGTTGCTGCAGTTTCATCAGGCCAAAATATGCACCGCCTTCGCCTTTGCTTATGAGAGAAGTGTGATTTCCTTGCTCAACAACCTTCCCATTCTCAATCACTGCTATACAGTCAGCATTCTGAATTGTGCTCAAACGATGAGCTACAACGACGCTCGTTCTTCCCACCATCATTCCATCTAGTGCTTCTTGAACTACTTTCTCCGAATTACTATCCAATGCACTCGTTGCCTCGTCCAGCAGCAAGATGCTTGGATTCTTTATAATTGCCCTTGCTATCGCTATTCTTTGCTTCTGCCCTCCAGATAACTGCGTTCCCTTGTAACCCGTGTAAGTTTCATATCCATCCTTCATGGCGCTGAAATATTAACAATTCAAGGAATTTAATGGTCAGATAAAGTGTTCATAAAGAAAAAATAAAACACATGGTAAAACCAATGTATTCCTTGAAATTACAGTCAACAGAAAACCACTTTCGAACCCATTATGAGAAAACAAAAAATCCTGGTTAGAAAACAAATTTTGCAAAATTTCGCAATGGTTGATTTTTCCTCTAACAGTGGTTAGAGGATTTGTTTCAGTCTACTTACGAGATGAATTCATGGGCATTGGCAGCCTTTGCAGCCTCTACTATCTCAGTTTCTGTTGCATTCTCTTTACCATAAGCAATGTTTTCTTTGATGCTGCCTGCAAATAAAGTTGGCTCCTGTCCTACAAGGGCTATGTGTTGTCTAAGAGACCTCAAATTAAAGCTCTTGATGTCTTGCCCATCAATGAGTAAAACCCCTTTCACCGGATCGTAGAATCTCTCTATCAATCCAATGACAGTGGACTTACCACATCCACTCCTTCCAACAAGTGC
>SNQJ01S0000345.1:50891-65685 GCA_010110895.2 Picea sitchensis | reverse complement strand
CTTTATCTTTTGGGTTTTTTTTTGGCAGGAATGTAAATTTTGACAAAATCATTGTTTTATGTTATTTAAATTGCATTTCTGAATGTATTAATGGATTCACCCTTGAGGCACTTGGATTATACAAAATTAGCCACTCAAATCTGCAGATCTAATTTACTAGTGCTATTTTTTATTGTTAATTTAAAAAACTTATATATTTTAATATTATTTATATGATATTTAGAAAAAAAACAAATTATATTAAAGAAATAAGACATTGTAATGGACTAGTAAAAGATTTAAATATGCATAAAACAATATATTTTGTTAATATACAATATTATCATTAATTATGTTGTAAAAACATTTATTATAGTTATAATTTGAGTGGGTTTAATGGTTTAGAACATCTTATTCCTTCTAAAGAGTCACAAATTCAAATCCAAAAAAGAAATTTATTATTATAAAAATTTTGATATTTTGTACATATAATTTTAATAAAACCTATACTACTCATAACTACAAAAACTGAAATTATTATTATAAACTTTTTGATATTTATGTACATGAAATTTTAATAAAACATATAAAGCATGAGCTGCTCCTAACTACAAACAAAATAAATTATTATTATAAACATTTTGATATTTTTATACATCAAATTTTAATAAACATAAAGCATGTACTGCCCTGCCCTTAACTGTAATAAACTCTTATGTATCTGAAGAAAAAATTGTTTGGAACATTAAAGTGATTAGTTTAGGTACTTTGTAATGTTCTTTACCCTCACCTTGTCATTTCATTTCAATTCAATGTTTTAGATAAAATTGTGGAAAGTTTTTTACTTGGAACCTGTCACTTTACTTCAGGATTAAGTAAGGTTCTTTATGTAAAACCTTTCATTTCACTGCAATAATTCTGCGAGGAACCTATAACTTTAACGTTTATATTTTGGACAATGGTTCCCATTTCTGACTTCAATGTTCTGAATAGGATTTCCAGTCTTCACCAAAACAAGATAACCTTCTTGAAAATAATACATTATAAGCAGGTGAATAATGAAATGAGTTTTGAGATGGGTGGGTGAGGTACTCAGACCTTTTCACTAAGGGCGTCCTGTATGACGAGGGTATCGTTGTAAGCACTGTTAGCCACCTCAGCAATATGTGTGCCTCTGTTGTCGAAAAATCCAACGTTCTGCCTGAGAACAGCTCTCAAATACTTTGAGCGCAGTAGAGATGCCTGTCTTTCTCCAGTCCTTGTCCAGAAGAAAGCCTCTGAAGCACAAGCCCAATGTTCAGTCATTGCCCTACTAACCCTATCCCAGCTTATTTCATTAAAGCTTAAATAGTACAAATAGCTTGAGACTATTAGAAATAGCACCTAAAAACGCTGCAATCCACACCCCAGCTGCCAGATACATAAACGGCACTAATTGCTGCATATTAACCACAGCATCGCTATTCATAATTCTGATATCGACTAACCTGTAACGAATTAAAGCTGACTAATAAATCACCAAATATTTCACCTTGTTCATTTCATGCACGAAATCTCCATACTTCAGAGCTGGAGGATCGGATCCGAGTGTATTTATTAATCCACTCATGATAATAAAAACGCCAGCACCTGCTAGAGATCCATCCGCAATTGAACCCAAGGTTCCCAACACCATCATCGACACATCTACAAAATCCGCATAATTGAACATCATCCATATCGATATGCTCTTGCCTTTTGGATTCTTTGAACTTCGATTCTCCTGTGTATTAGCACTGTCAGCCATCAACCCAACTCTCGCCAGGTTGATAAACTCTCTGGGCAGATTGATGAATACCGATTCACTAAATATTACTGATCCAAAGCTGTAGGCTTATTGTATATATATCTTGTCGTAGAAATCAATACATCTTCTTGCACCAACGCTGGAAAGGCTGATTCCCCGAATTGTATTTGAATACAATGGAATGGGATTCTCAGTATAGTACGAATTGTTTGAGGGACGAAGGATCTATGTTTTTACCTGGTTGTAGAGCAGATCTGATCAGATCTCCCCACCGGGTTTTAGAGCAGATCAGATCTCTTGGCATATTATTTAACGTTTGCATATCAATTTCAACTATAAGTCATGTCTATTAAAATTTGTACTGATCTCTGTTAGCAAACGGCGCGGAAAACGCCATGGATCGAATTATTACGTGGCAGATATTATTCGGTTTCAATCATATTAAATATTGGATTGAATTGATGTCAGCAAGGAGATTGAGTGGATGAACACAAAGGATATCTGATATCTGAAAGTAGAGATATTTGATTCTTTTGTTGATTTAAGTAGAGTTATTTGATTCTTTTGTTGATTTAAGTAGAGATATTTGATTCTTTTGTTGCTTTAAATAAAGAAAAGTGAGTTTTTAAAAATTTATTTTCAAATTGAATTTTCCATTCAAATATAGAATATAATACTTTGGTTGAGTCCTCAGAAACCTGTAACACGCAAGATATAACTGATGAATAACCATCGTAAACTATTTTGGGATAAAAATGAACACGAACTTTTCGCTGCGGGTCCTCCTCTATCAACTTTAATGAGTATAAAAATGATGATGTGCTTGTGTCCAGCTGTAGTTTCTCTGTTTGTTCTATTGTAAATGCCAAACAATGAAAAAAATGGCAGACAAGCTAGAACGATCTTTCAATAGTTTATTTGTTTGCTCTGCTTTTGAACCTTCCACTAATCTGCTCAGTTAGTATATTGATTCTAAAACGACCTTTCAATAGTTTATTTGTTTGCTCTGCTTTTCAACCTCCCACTAATCTGCTCTGTCGGTATATTGATTTGCCAGGAATCAAGGAAGAAACTGTCTGTAACAAAGGAATACTGGCACACTTTTCCAAATTTCAGCCCATACAACTTGCTTTTGAGAACATTGCGAATTTTTAACAATACATGGTCAACGGAATCTTTACCATATTTAAAACTTTTGATTCTCGCATTCCAATCAAATCAATTCATAACATTTAGGTGAAAGATAGTGTTTATGTATGATATTGTATGAATTCAAACAAGCAGTTATTTTAATATAGATTTTCGAGGTTACAAAGTTTGGCTAATCCTTAAACATTTGTTGGATGACATTGTTCAAATTGTCATTACAATAAGATTCAAACACCGATGACATTGTAAATCCTAGAATTTTGATTACACAAAGTATGTGAATAACAAGGTTTAAAGCCATTACAATGAGATACAATAAAAGGTTCGTCAATGAAGAGGATATCAATCATTTTATTCAATCATCCAAGTTGAATTCAATTGACAATTTTTTTTATAGAATTTTTAGGACACCAGTTTTGTCAACTACAAGGTTCAAAGCCATTACAATTAGATACAAACACTTCCTTTCATTTTTAGGATGACACTTAAGGTAAACCCTAGAATTTTGAGGACACAAGACATGTCAATAACAAGATTCAAATCCATTACAATGAGATACAATAAAAGATCTCTCAATGAAGAGGATATCAATCATTCCACTAAAACTAAATCCAATTAACCATTTCTTCTATATTTATACCAAAGAAAAATATGTTGATGTTTTGGTAGCTGCCAAAGGTTTTAACCTTCAAGTGTAACCTTTGACTTAGAATAGAATATTCCAGAAGAAAGTGAACCATTAAATAGATGTTAGAAAATCCTAGGAGAGAAGTCGGCCTCAAGAGAAATAATATTAAAGTAATAGACACATCCAGAAGGAGAAGTCGACCCAGTCAACTAGACAATTTAGTATAAATATGAAGTTTCCTAGTTCATTTGTACTCACTCACTTAGCAAGCGTGCAAGTCTAGAATACTACAGTTGCATCTAGAGGAGCACATGTGTGGGAGAAACAACTACAACTAGAAGGGGCGCAAGTATGGGAGAAACAACTACAACTAGAAGGGGCACAAGTATGGAGGAGTAGTGTAGCAGTCGTGAGTATTTCTCTTGTGCGCTTCTCTTGGAGAAAAGGTACACTCTTCTTGTATGGTTATTGTGTTGTTGTTGCAGCAGTTGTGGCTAGGGTTTATCTGTTGGTTCTGGAGTAGGATTTCCATAATTATTCTAAGTAAAGGTTAGTGTGCCTTAGGGTAGCATATGTGAATGCCTATGGTTGGGTGACAATGATGTGACATTGTCAATGGTTAAACAAGGATACCAAAATTTTAACACATTCTCTATGGTTAAATGAGCACACCAAAATTTTAACATGAGATCAGAGCCAGTTTGCTTCATAACAGTCTAAACATTGGAAGGAAGATCCCCAGTTTCCCCCATTGTCAAGTTCTGATCCGAATTATTTTTGGAACGAAATGAAAGCAATGATATTGCAATGAAATACTCATGAAAATTGTCAGAAATAGAGAAATACAACAATACTTGATTTCTATTAATGAAAGAATTGTAAAGATATTGTAAAAACACAAAGTGCAAGAATCGTTAGAATCGTGGCATCTTTATCTCTATGAAGAAATGTGATGGATACGCTTATTCGCAAGATGATGATTACAATGAGGCTCTAAAGGCCTTTTTTATGGTAAACATGAATGCCAAAGCCCTAGACATCTAAAAACCTAACCCTAGGAGATGAAACGCCAAAATTCATGTGGGACCCATTTGGGTAAGTTAGTACATTAACTTCTCAGGGTCGTAACTTTTGCATACGATCTTTGTTTTAGGTGCGTGATAGCCCGTTGGAAAGGTATTTTTGAGAACTACAGATTATTCCATCAAACTTTGACTCCATCTACAGTGTGACTATGGCACACCAAAAAAACATTGTTTAGGGCCCCAAAACGGTCGTGGAAGTACATAAAGATGTGCTGACATGACAAATTATAAAATAAGCCAGTTGGAATAGGTGGGCATCCACCAATCTTCACCTGGAAGTTGTGTAGGGCTTCAGACAGCCCCATAAGTGCATAACCCACAATTACAAAGAAGTACAGAAGAATGTGCTGAACTAAAAAATGACAAGAGGAGTCAGTTGGATTAGGTGGGTGGCCACCAATATCCACCTGGATCAATCCTCCCCCCTTAGGAAGCAATGGTCTCAATTGCATTGAGTTCCCAGGGAATAGGGGAAAGCATTTTCTGAATCTAAATCTTGGTGATTTGTGTTCCATTTTGGAGAAGTTGCATTGCTTGGTCTGTGGAAGGTTGTCATGAACTTATTGTTGGCAGGTTGAATCTGTTCCACCAACCTATTGTCTATGGGTTTGACAGGGCATTGTGTATGCACCATTGTAGGTCAAGAAACAATATCTTCTTTCTCTTCGTAAATCTTTTTTTGCTGGATAGAAGGTGTTGATGCTCCATTGGCTGTAGTGGTCTTTTGTGCATCCTTTGAATAGACTGTGAAGATGATAAATTTTGCAATATGAGAGATTACCTTTCGGCGTCGTTTTGGTGGAACAGTAGTCAGATCTTCTGGTATCCTATAGAGTTGACCTCCCAAAGTAATAATGACACGACAAGGTCTAGACTCATAGAAAGCATGACGTTTCCACATATATGGTTGGCCCAAAACAAAATCATAGACATCAATATGGGAAGCATCACACACTATCTCATCCTTGAAGGGTTGGATTCCATAGGTTAGGAAACACTGTTGGCTGACACATAGATCTAGTCCCTGGTGAAGCCACCCAATGTTGTATGGTTGTGGGTGTGGTGTTGTTGACAACCCCAATTGTTTGACGACCTTAGCTGAGATGAGGTTTCTTTGGCTTCCGTTATCAATAATGAAATGCAACAGGGTCCACTTCACCCACATCTATGAATGGAAGAGGAACTCTCATTATTCAGGATCAACTGGTTCTTCTGGTTAAATTGTTATGGTCACAACAGTCACAGTGGGGTTTGCATTGATGATATGTCTATTTTCAATATTTTCTGGACCAGATTCCGAATAAGGGTTTGACTCTGTGTCTTTGACCTCAGACGCCAATGACTATTTCAAGCGACATTCGTCGGTGTTGTGTTAGGGGATTTTGTGGAAGTCACACCACTTCCCAATGTCATTCTTCATCTTTCCTTTACCCTTATTCTCTTGTTTCTTGGATTGGTTTTCTAGAGGCTGTTGGTTGGGGGTGTCTTTACCATGCTTTGATTGTTGTAGATTTGTAGACCCGTATTCCCATTTTTTCTGGTGCCTAAATTTTTTCTTGATTTTGATAATATATCGATAGGAAACTCCCAATGATGAGATGTTTAGGAAATCCATTTCGGTTTGGATGTACCTATGCAGAGCCCCACAATATTTCAGAACCAAATGCCGCTTAGAGTCTTTGATACCCAACTTGTTGCGCATGGTATGGAAAGTATTGGTGAACTCTGACACTGTTTGTCTCTTCTCTTACTACAGTGTGGTCCATCTCATGTATTGGTCTTCATAGTTATCAACATGGTACTATTGTTCCTTGACCACATCCACAAAAAAATTCAAGTGGTCTTGGCCCCATATATTCTAGATTTCTCTGTGGAAATTTGCTCGTAGTAAGTTTCCCACCAATGTTTGACATGGGGGGGAGCCTTGAGGAGTGTGAAGGTGATCTTTTCCCTATCAAGAAAATTTTGAACAGAGAAATAACCTTCTAATAAATTTAACCATTTTTCTAGGGCATCCGCATCTATCTAACCTTCAAATATGGGAATATCAAAATTAACTTGTACCTTGAAGGGAGAGGTTCCTCCAAAATGGTTGCTTGATGAAGATGTGTCTGTTGCTATCGATAGGCATTGAAGGATGCGTGCAAAATTCTCCATCATTTCATCCCTCTATCTCATGAGAGCTTGCTCAAGCAATAGGTTAATAGAATATTCCTCTCCATTGTTTTCCTTTTCTACCGCCATCGAGGGTTTCTTGGGTGTGCAGGAGAGATTGTCCTCAAGAGAGATAAGATTGAGACACAACTGGCTATAGTCAAACCTCGTCAGGGACATGCACTGAAAAACGATGAAGAGCAGCTTGCTCTGATACCATTGATCCAGATTATTTTTGGAATGAAATGAAAGCAAATATATTACAACAAAATACTCATGAAAATTGTCAGAAACGAAGAAATACAACAATACTTGATTTCTATTAATTAAATAATTGTAAAGAGACTGTAAAACTACAGAGTGCAAGACTCACTAGAATGGTGGTAGCTTTATCTCTAAGAAGAGATGTGACAACTACGCTCATTTGAAAGAATCATGATGATTACAATGAGGCTCTAAAGGCATTTTTCTGATAAACATGAATTCTAAAACCCTAGACATCCAAAAACCTAACCCTAGAAGATGAAACGCCAAAAGTCACGTGGGCCCCGTTTGGGTAAGTTAGTATATTAACTTCCCAGGGGCGTAACTTTTTCATACGATCTCCGTTTTAGGCGTGTGATATCCCGTTGGAAAGGTCTTTTAGAGAACTACACATTATGTCATCAAACTTTGACTATATGTACAGTTTGACTGTGGCACGCCAAAAAAATAGTGTTTAGTGCCCCAAAATGGCCCTGGAAGTAAATAAAGATGTGTTGACATGAAAAATTCCAAAATAAGCCAGTTGGATTAAGTGGGAGGCTACCAGTCCCCACCCGGACGTTGTGTAGGGCTTCAGACAGTCCCAGAAGTATAGAACCTATAATTACAAAGAAGTACAAAAGAACATGTTGAACTAAAAACTAACAAGAGGAGTCAGTTGGAATAGGTGGGTGGCCACCAATATCCACTTGGATCAAGCTCGTTGAGCACTTATTGAACCCACTAAAAATGTCACCTAAGTAGGGTGCATCTTTTCTCCAGATCAGATCTGCAAATTTCTGAAGTTGAGAAATTAGGGTATCCTCATAAAACCCTAGGTCTGCAGTACCGGTTTCATTTTCAGTTCTAGTTCTTTCGTGCCAGCTCCTTCATGCCAGTTGTTTCGTGCCAGTTGCAACACCAATTGCAGTGCTAGTTGCAGTACCAGTTATAGTTCCTCTAGACCAATGAACTTTTTGTGTAATGTTGGGACTAATGTTTGGTTGTCCTAGTGTGCCTTAACCTAGACAATCTCCATTTACCTTTAGATTGCAAGTTGGAGAAATTTGAAGTTTTAGGGTTCGTCATTGCTTGTCGTTGCTGCCAGATGGTGCCACTACTTGTTGTTGTTTGTCGCTGCTACCGAAAGTATGTACTTGTATATGTTTAAACTATATCATTATCTTAAGGGTATTTGTAAGAGAAGGGATCTTTTGTCCAAACAACAATTGCAGATCCAAATGGATCTTAGATCCAACACATTTAGAGAAACAACATAATCTAGGTTTGATTTTTTTGATATGCCTCTAGTTGTTATGGCATTATTGTGATCTTATGAAAATCTAGTTGTATTTTGATCTATTGAAGTTATGATTATCATACTAACCTTTGGTCAAAGTTAAAGTTATAAGCTAACTCTAGTCAAAGTATTACATTGATTAAGGTTGTGATTTTTCGATTTTACTTGCATCATATTCCCTAACTTAGATTTTTGTCAAGAAAGCATATTATCTTAGTACAAGGTACAAGTTGGAGAGAATACTTGTCATGTTGAGTGAAGGAGACTCAAAAGAAAAGAAACATCACTCATTCTTGAAGATAAGACTCCAAGTTCTAGGTTTGATCGATTAAATTGATAAGTTTCCAATTTGCACATATCAAGTTTGATAATTGCTACATTACAAGTAAACACTATAGTTGTGACATCAATCCTTGAAAGGTTCTATTATTGCTAGAAACAATGAATACTTGGTAGGATGTCAGTACTATTGATATAATTGCTTATTGTAATTGTTTGCAAAATGAACTAACATATCCTCTAGGAGATACTTCTTGTTTTGCTTCTAGGCAGGTCACCTTGGTAATGATATGTTGATTACCATGAAATTGTCTTTTATTCTTGTTAACATATATATGTTCTTATGAAAATACTGTTATATTGGAAATGCTATTGCTCTTCTTGCTCTTGTCTCGGGAAGGTTATCTTGTACATTCCATGGAGGTTACCATGGAAATATTGTTGTTCTTGTTTTCTTGTTCTGGGCAAGTTACCATGGAGGAATGATTAGTCACAACACTGGAAGAGTGTTGTTCCTATTTCTCATTATTGTGTTTCTTATTTTGGTTCTTGTTCGAGGAAGGTCACAAGTAATAGCTATGAGAAGGAGCTATTGTGACGATTATTCTCGTCATTGTTTTTATTATTACTATAAGAGTATTATTCTTGTCTATTGTTTTCCCTTGTTGTTGGTCTTGTTTTGGGAAGGTCACATGTGATAAATTTGAGGGACACTATAGCGACGATTGTAGGAGAAAACATATTAGATGGTCTCTAGTTTGAGACATGGAGCATACTACCCAGATAACAAGTTGTATACTTGACTGCATACATCCATGTACCGAAGAAAAAGAGGACAAAGAAGGGTACTTTTACGAGATATAAAGTATCTCATATGGAGATTGATTTCAAGGAGCATAAGGCTCCAAATATGACCGAACAAATCCATCTAGTGTAGTTGATCACTCTTCAGATCATCAGGAAGAGTTAGTAGAGCCAAAAGGGCCTACCCAAAATCATTGCAATAACCAAGAAGAGACTAACATGGTTTTGTGACACTTTGCAGGATGAAAATACATATAGCAATGATAAGTGGTGAGGCAGGCGGCCACACCAAGTACCATCTCAGAAGGAGCTAGAGTTCAGAGGGAGTCATCCCTCACGATCCAGTAGGGAGGAGAAGCCTCCCCAAGACCATTCATAGGAGACTTCGGAGGAAATCATCACATATAGAGGGAGAATATGGATTCAAAGATTATATAGACTCAAAGGAAGTCAAGCTTCGGAGGGAGCATGGATACTCAGAGTGATCCTGATCTCAGAGAGAGTTAGTAGCTTAGAGATTTTCATTCAAAAAGTATTCCTCCTCAAATTCATATGTGAGAGAGAAACGAATTCCAGGACTGACAGATAGGTGCCATGAGTTGAGAAGGTTAGATCGTAGCTTTAGAGACTTCTAGGAGATATGTGATCTACTGGGAAAATTCCCTTGCTTTAGTAGAATTTGTTATAGTGATAAAGGAGGAAGCCAATCATGGGGACTATGATATTGATCTTTTCCTTGGTTCTGAGACCAGAAGGGAAGTCAGTGGTGACTTCCAAGTTGATCTACAAGATCAAGCATGTTGCAGATAAAAACATAGAGATGTACACATCCTAATTTGTGGCAAGAGAATTCTCCTAACAAGAGGGAGAAGATTATGACGAGACACTTTCTCTAGTAGTCAGAAGAACTATATGAAGAGAAACCACAAGATACATGAGAATGAGTCACATCTATGCAGATTGAAGAAAGATTTGTATGGGCCTAAATAGGTACCCAGGGCATGATATGCCATATCAAACAATTCCCTGATGAGATTTTTCTTTACCAAGAGTAAAGAAGATTCCAACCTTTACTACAAGGTTGTGGATGATGTACCAGTGATATTATTGTTATATGAGGATGACCTCTTTCTGACAAGAGATGAGAAGCTCATCACTTAGAGTAAGAGGGAGCTTTCTACAGAGTTCGAGATGAAATACTTGGGTATGATGCACTATTTCTTGGGTCTAGATGTATGGAAGAGACCGAGTGAGATTTTACTTAACTAAGGAAAATATGTTGTAGAGATTCTGAAGGGATTCAGAATGATGGATTTTAAATCCATGCCTACACCGATGGTGATAAATCTGAAGTTATTGAGTGATACATCTTCAGAGACAGTGGGTGCCACCATGTGTAGACAAATGATTGGTTCATTGATGTAATTAATGAACACGAGACTAGATATATGTTTTGCGGTGAACACATTTAGTCGGTATATGGTTGTTCTGAGAGGTGTTCACTTGATTGAAGCAAAACATGTGATTAGGTACCTGAAACGTACAATTGACTATGGACATAGATATGTTTCATATCCTGAGATAATCCTACAAGGATTTACTGATTCAGATTAGGCCGGTAGTGTTGTAGATCGAAAGAGTACATCTCGATGTTGCTTCAGTATGGGATCAACATGATATCATGGTTCAATAGGAAGCAGGCTAGTGTGGTGCTCAGTACGATTGAGGCCTAGTATATAACAACTTTTTCAGCAGTGTGGCTTTGAAAGTTGCTTACAAGATTGTTTGATCTCGAGTTAGAGGTGACTTGTATCTGGTGTGACAACCAAAGTTGTGTGAAGTTGATAGAGAACTCAGTGTTCCATGAAAATTCCAAACACATCGAGATCATGTACCATTACATTAGAGATATGGTATAGAGGTTAGTAGTGAAGCTCCAATATGTCGCTAAAGATAAGAAAATAGTAGACATGTTGACCAAGCCTCTGTCGAGAGTGAAGTTTGTGTACTTCAGAGACAATCTTGGTATGGTCCAGAAGGACGTCCCTAGTAAAAGGGTGTTATGAGTTACATATGTGATTCCAGGGTAGTAGCTTCAGCATGTGATAATAGCAGCGGGTGGTCATTGGCAGGAATGTTACGACTACTCCAGTGAAATATTCTCGTATGTCGAGTTACTTCTACTCCATTGAAAAAGTCTGGTATTCAGAGGGATACTCTAGTGAAAAAGTCTTGTACGTCAAGTTACTGCTATTCTAGTGAAAAGGTCTAGTACGCAAAGGGCTACTCGAGTGAAAAATCCTAGTATGCCAAATTACTGCTACTCAGTGAAAAAGTTTAGTACATAGAGGGCTACTCCAGTGAAAAAGTTTAGTACATAGAGGGCTACTCCAGTGAAAAAGTCTAGTACGCCAAGTTACTACTACTCTAGTGAAAAAGTATGGTACATAGATTGATACTCCAATGAAATAGTTTGGTACAGACATTATTGAATTTGGCACCAGTTAGCATGACATCACACAAGGTCAACATATGCTATGCCTTCAGGGTTGGTTAGTTACCCAACTTTTCAAGTTGGTGGGACAACCTGTGTGGTTGGAGGTGTTTGCTAGCCTTGGGATAGATGGATAGTATTTGTGCACTACATCGCCTAATCATTGTGATTAGATGCCTGGTCATTGTGGACCAGTTGCCTGGTGTGACAACTAGAGGTTACTAGTTCCTTGTGGACTAGATGCCAGATTATGTGTGATCTAGCGAGTTACTAGTTCTTTATGAACTAGATGTCATATTATGTGTGAGTTGATGAGTTACGATTTACTTATCAACTAGATGCCAGATTTTGTGTGAGCTGACGAGTTACTAGTTCTGTATGGACTAGATGTCAGATTCTATGTGAGCTGACGAGTTACTAGTTCTTTATGAACTATATTCCATATTTTGTGTGAGTTGACAAGTTACTAGTTCTTTATGAACTAGATGCTATATTTTGTGTGAGCTGGTGAGTTGCAATTGCCGAGACTCCGCTTGGATTGGGTAGTAGTGCAATTCTGTGTAAACTAGCTCAGTTGCATATTCCAGAGCCTGTGTAGCTATGATGGTGATACTTGTGACATGATCTGTTTTGATCATGAGATAACTTGTGTGACTATGCTACTTGTTACATGATTTGTTTGATCATGAGATAACACGTGTGTCTATGCTACTTGTTACATGATTTGTTTGATCATGAGATAGCCTTTGTGGCTATGTTAATTGTTACATGATCGGTTTAATCATGAGATGGTCGTGTGGCCATGCTACTTAAGACATGATCTGTTTGATCATGAGATAACTTGTGTGGCTATATGGTGATGCAACCTGTAGACTGATCTCGAAGACCATGTGGGTCTTTCCCATGTCATGAAAGATGGATGGATGTGTTTGAGACCACTACATGAAGAACATCTTAGTTAATAACTCTCTAGTTAAGAGGAAATGTTGATGTTTTGGTAGCTACGAGAGGTATTAACCTCCAAGTGTAACCTTTGACTTAGAATAAAATAGTATGGAAGCAAGTGAACCATTAAATAGATGTTAGAAAACCCTAGGAGACAATTCAGCCTCAAGATAAATAATATTAAAGTAATAGACACATCCAGAAGGAGAAGTCAACCCCAATCATTGGAAAATTTAGTATAAATAGGGAGTTTTCTAGTTCATTTGTACTCACTCACTTAGCAAGCACACAAGTTTAGAAGACTCCAGTTGCATCTAGAGGTGCGTAAGTCTGGGAGAAAAAACTACAGTTGGAAATGGTGCAAGTCTCAAGGAGTAGTGTGGCAGTCGTGAACATTTCTCGAAAGGGTGCAAGTCTCAAGTAGTATTTTTATATGGTTATTGTGTTGTTTCTGCAGCACTTGTGGCTAGGGTTTATTTGTTGGTTCTTGAGTAATCTTATCGAAATTATTCTATATAACTATTAATGTTATGGAGAGTGGCATATGTGAATGCCTATGGTTAGGTGACAATAATATTACATTGTTTATAGTTAAAGAACCATAACAAAATTTTAACAAGAAATATTTTTTATTTTTCAACTAAAGCATATTCTTGGGAGACATGGTTTGGGTATATCGTCATTGGAAGGGATTTATTCACTACTAAGTAATTTAGTTTGGATATACTTATATGTAAAAATGGTTTTTATATTTATGTTGAACACATGTTATCCTAGGGATTTATCAGTCCGTAAATGAGTAGTTGAAAAATAAATTGTCATCCCTTTTTTTCCTAGATTCAAATTTTGTTTCTCATACTTTTGCTCTTCAATTTTGATAGACGGCGAGGAAGGAAGACTGTCTTAATTTTAGAAGAGTTGGAAGTGAGGAAGGAAGAGTGTATTGTTTTATGTCCATTATCGAGGAGATTTCACTGTTTCCAGTATGCATCATCAACCCAGATCATCCATGTTAAATATCTGTTCTACACAGAGCAGGGTGAGAATCGAGATTGAATTTGTTATAGAAGACGAGCAGATGCAGACAGAGAGGAAGACGAGGAGCATGAGAGATCTGTTGGATAAAATTCCTTGTAAACTGACGCTGAAAAGGATTTCCTCGACGAATTTACGCAGACCACAATTGTTATGTAAGTATTTCGATTCTGTGTTGTCATATATAGACTTTGCGAAGGTCTTGATTTCTTCTTCAGGGTTTTTGATGCAGCTAACCTTGATTCTTAAACACAGGAATTCAACTGTCCAACAGCTGGTTGCTTCCGATATTTGTAAACAGGGTGTATTTCTACTAGGGTTTCACCCCACCATATTAGAAATGGAATATATGTCCGGAGCAAGACAAAGACAAGCAACGGACAATGAGCTCTACGGTGGTGTTGTACACAGGCAGAAACCTAAAGAAGTGTGGCGGGCTCGGTAGGATGCTTTGACACTTTGGTCGAAAATGGGAATAAAATGAGGAAATTGGGGTTAGCAATGTGAAGAATTTTACACCTCTGTTTACTTCTGCTTCAAACTACACGGATTAGATTCTTGTGGGCTGGATTGTGTTGGGTTGAAGAAACCAGAAATATTTAAACTAGCAATAACTACTTTTCCGAAATATTTAAACTAGCAATAACCATTTTTCAGAAATATTTAAACTAGTTACGAAAGGCGTACACCTATTGACAATGGGCAGATTTAATACGGGTTTAGTGCTTAATAAATTTTCTATGGACAAGATTAAATATGGCTGGAATATTATTAGTAGTCACAGAGAATAAATGGCTGTGATTTCAATCATTAACTTCCTAGCTATTATAAAGACATCAGTTTATGTGTTTACTTTTTTACATTTACCTAATCATATTTAAAAATTACTTTGATAGCTAACTGATTGCCACAT
>SNQJ01S0000345.1:0-16143 GCA_010110895.2 Picea sitchensis | reverse complement strand
ATGGAAGCACCAACTCCCAGAATATCTTCTAGCACCAACTAGAATTTAGAGGACTGCAATCCTCCCTAGCACCACCCTACCACCCTGATTGAATCTTACAAAACTTTACTTACTTGCTTTGTCTCTGATATGGTATGTTACATCTCCCTGTCTCCTCTGCCTTCTTCAACGTCTATGCACTTTTACACTTCTGCTTCGATTTGTTTCTATGATCCGCTCTCTTTTATTTTTGCGCTCAACACCACCGTTGTTCAGTTTCTCTTCTGCCTTTTATACTCTATGCTTCCTATGCATACTCTTTACTGCGCCATGGATATCCCCTTCAGAGTTTTTGCAATGCATCTCATCCTACCCACATGCATCACTCTCGAAAAAGCACACTCTTTTTTTTGTTCTGCATGTCTTTCTCACCTCAAGTCCTCTGCCTGATCATCATTCAAACTCTTCATATTCCCTGGCGGTTATAATAAATCTGTTCATCATTAGCATGCATTATCCTAAGATTCTATAGCTTCTCTAGAAGTCGTAACTCTTCATATTCTCTAGTAGTTACAATCAGTCATTTTTGGCTTCTTTGGCTTCCAAGCCCCCTCGTTCACGTGACCACCGGTGGTGACCAAATGCCTATTCAAAAGTTTCTTCCCGATCTCGGTCTAGTGAGCGCTAGCTCCGTTTCTCGATATGAAATTGGGCGAAGATCTCATGTGACCACGTGATTGCAGGTGCGTTCAAAGGCGGTTTAAGGGAAACCTGCTTTTCGCCCCGCAATTCACTATAGATCTCCCTGTGTCCTTTCTCCAAAATCGTGGTTTCGATTGCGGCCCGCCTTCAACATTTTAAAGTTCACGCACCTTCAATCCCCGCAATGAGATGGGATCGTTGATCTCACGATCTTGATGGTTCTCCTGAGCGAACGATTCAGATCTATCCTCTCAAGTCTGTGGATCAGATCTAGCCTTCCTAAATCAACGGTTGTGAGTTACTTCGTGATCCAGGCTTTGGGAGTTCAAATCTCAAACCCTTCTTGTCTCTGTACGCCAATATTCTAGAGTTGATGATCCAATGACGTGTGTCCCTCTCGGATTAATGGTTGAGATCTCCTTCGGGTCTCCAAACTTCAAAGATTTCAACTCTCAATTTTAACTTTATCTCTATCATCTTTTTCCGTAGTTGACAATCCATTGACATGTTCCCCTCTCAGATCAACGGTCGAGATCTCCTTTGGGTCTCCAAACTTCGGATATTTCAAATCTCAACATCGCTTCCTTCACTTTCTCCAGGATTGTTTTTTCCCGAACTGCACAGATTTCTGCCACTTATCCTTCTGGCAACCAACAACCTAGATCATCTTCGACGATCTCGTTTCCTTACCAACCACAAACTCCCTCAATGATTCTCTCCAGAGTTGTGGATCATGCGCCACTTGTCAGTCTTGACGATGGATGGTCCATTCTTACTTCAGGACTTTGACAAGTCGCTGCTCCATTTTCCTCCAGAGTGATCATTTGCTAAGTAAGTCATAAGTGGTGGAGACTGCTTGCTGTCGGTTAACACTTCCACTTACATTGTTCTTCCATTGAACTAGATCATCGGTTGAGAATGCACCCGAAGTGATATTCAGATTGGACGACTGAGAGAGACTTTGGACCTTCTCCCTTTGGGACTTCGGGACTTTTGACATTTGTTGGTGATGAAAATTCCGAAGTAAATATCCTGAAGTGACATAACTTGCTTATGTCACTTGTTGACATGGCATGAGCCAATTTCCTCTTGACACTTGTCATCCTTTGATTATGCCATGTGTACTTGCTGACGTGGTCTGCCACATGTCCTTGCTAATGTGGTCTTCCACATGTCCTTGCTGACGTGGTTTGCAACATGTCCTTGCTGAGGTGTTCTGCTGACGTGGGTGAGAGGTGTAGGAAGTGTAGTGGAAGTGGAGGTAGAGCACGGTAGTGGAGTGTGACGTGTAGTGGGTAGTGGAGTGTGACGTCTGAGTGAAAAGGTGGTATGTATGAGTGGTTTGGTGGTTTGCTTGGAGGGGGGATTAGGCGATAAGTGGTAATGAGGGAGGGGGGTCTGAGTTAACAAGAAGGTGACATGTATGAGGGTCCCACATGAGAAATACCACCAACTCGGACCCCCCCATGGTTAAAGGAAGAAATCTCAGGGGGGTCTGATATGCCCTGTCGACCGTAGAACTGAGTGCCCTATTATTGGCTGCTGAGATTAGTGTGCCTTCTAAATTATCCTGTCCTTCCACTTATTTCAATCTGACGACTCATGAAAATTCAGGTGATCGAGATCTCAGATCTCAACCCTTGCTTATCCTGTCCTTCCACTTGAATCAATCCGACGGCTGATGGTAATTCCTGATCTTTCTCATCTTCTGTGCTCTCGAGGTTTGGTTCGCTACTATTCTTTCCATCAATGATATGCACATTCTTACTGTAAACACACCAAAAATCTCCCCCCTTTGGCATTGATGGAAACACTGAAAGATTGCACTATTCTTCTTAGACCTCCAATTGTAGCATACAGACAACACCTTTTTCTCCCCCTTTGACATCAATGTCAAAGAAAACAGAGAGTGAATCTATGCTCCCCTTGATCAGATATACTAGGAGCACTCTCCCCCTGATCAGATAGACTATTTTAACTTGATAACAGGTCACACCCAACTTCTGGCGTAGATACTCAAGCTGAGATTTTGCAAGCGGTTTATTGAATATATCAGCAATCTAATCTTTGGATTGAATATAATGTAAAGAAACAACATTGTTGGTTACCTATTCCCTCAAGAAGTGATACTTGATGGGTATATGCTTGGTCTTGGAGTGAAATACAGGATTCTTTGACACACTAATTGCACTAGTATTATCACAATGATTTGGGATCGGTGCATTATACTTTACCTCCAAGTCTGCAAGTGTCTGAATCATCCATAATACTTGGGTACAACAAGTGGCAGCTGCAATGTATTCAGCTTCTGTAGTCGATAAGGAAATGGAACCTTGCTTCTTTCTCAACCATGCTACAAGATAATCTCCTAAGAAGAATGGAGCTCCACTCGTGATTTTCCTTTCATCCACGCAGTTAGCCCAATTAGCATCTGAATAGACTGATAGTTGAAAATTCTGATTCCTAGGATACCATAGGCCATAGTTCATTGTTCCTTTCAAGTATCTAATATTCTTTTGACAGCTAACAAATGACTCTGTTTAGGTGCAACCTCATACCTTCCTACCATTCCAACAACATGCATTATGTCTGGAAGAGATGTTGTGATGTACAATAGGTTGCCTATCATAGACCTATATGAACTCTAACCAACATCAGGTGAGTTATCATCCTTTCTTAACTTTCATCTAGTGACCATAGGTGTGCTCATAGGTGTAGAATATTCCATTTGAAACCTTTTCAACATTTCTCTTAGATTTTCTCCTAAGAGAGAAATATTCCTTCAAACCTATGAGTAATTTGCAGACCAAGAAAAATGACAGTTCCCCTATCATAGACATTTCAAATTCAGACTGCATGGCAGAAGAAAATCATTGTACAAATGAAGCCTTATTGCTTCTGAAGATGATGTCATCTACATATACCAACATAGTGAGAAAATCATTACCCTCTATTTTGATATATATATTGGTGTCAATTGTTCCTCTCTTGAACCATTTGTCTTGAATATACTTATCCAGTCTGTAATACCAGGCACGAGGAGCTTATTTCAACCCATGTAAGGCTTTCTTCATCTTGCAGTCAAAGTCAGGGTTATCTGATAGTTGGAAACCCTCTGGTTGTACCATATAGACTTCTTCTTTTAGATCTCCATTTATAAAAGATGACTTGACATCGATTTGATAGAATTTAAACTGTTTATGACATGCATAAGAAAGAAACATTCTAATAGCTTCTAATCTTGCTACGGGCGCAATTGTTTCATCAAAATCCAGTCCTTCTATTTGAGCGTATCCTTTGCAGATCAATATAGCCTTATTTATTACAATATTTCCTTTCTCATTCATCTTGTTTTTATAGACCCATTTGGATTCTATTACATTTTATCTGCTGGCCTAGGAACGCGCTCCCAAGTGTCATTCTTTTCAATCTGGTCCAGTTCCTCATTCATTGATTTTAACCAATTTACGTCTTCACTGGCTTCATTAAAGTTTTTAGGTTCCACCATGGATATGAAGGCTATATGTGATTTCTCGGTGTCTTTGATTATTCTTCTCCTAGTTTGTACACCTTTTTCTTTCTCACCAATTATCTGACTTTTAGGATGATTCTTTTGAGTAATTCCAGAGGAAGGATTTGATGTTGATTGTTGTCTTGGCTCTTCTTGTCTAGGTGTCTCTTCTCCACCTGATTCATCATCTTCTTATGACTATGAGATTTGTTGTTCTTCATCTTCATTATTCTCATCATCTTTTTCATCTGGCTCAGTGCTTATTCTTTGTTGATATTTTACAGGAGCTTCTTCATCAATTCGAACATCAATACAGTCTACTATTTTATGCATTATTTTGTTAAATCATCTGTATCCTTTACTGTTCGTTGAATATCCTAAGAAGATACCTTCATCCTCTCTACTATCAAATTTTACCAGATGATCATCATTATTCTTGATGTAGCATTTACTTCCAAATACTTTGAAGTGCTTGATTGATGCAAGTCAACCAAACCACAACTCATATGGAGTTTTATCACTATTGGTCCTTATATGCGCTTTGTTTAGAATATGAACAGTCGTGTGAACAAACTCCACCCAGAAAGTTTGTGAAATTTCCTTTTCACTCATCATAGCCCTTTCCATCTGCTAAACTGATCTATTTTGGCGTTCTACAACTCCATTTTGTTGAGGAGTACCTGGAATAGTATATTCTCTTTTAATTCCATGTTTGTCACAAAATTATTTGAAGTATCATGACAGAAAGTCTCCTCCCCTATCTGATTGAATTTCCTTTAACGTCCTTCCTATCTGATTCTCAGCTAACGCCTTAAACTTTTTGAACTTCTCAAACACATCAGATTTTTCTCTCAAAAAGGAAACCCATGTAAGTCTAGAGAAGTCATCAATGACTAGCATAAAGTAACGTTCTCCTCCAGTACCTTCGTTTTGCGATGGTCCACACAGAACTATATGAACAATTTGAAGTGGTTTCTCTGAAGATGTGAAACTCTTTGATTTGAATTGAGCACGAGTTAGCTTCCCCATTTGACATGATTCACATACAAAGTTATTAGGCTTAGATATTTTTGGAAGGTCTTTCACAACACCTTCATTATTCAGTTTGACAATATGATCAAAATTCAGGTGTCCAAGCCTTCTGTGACATAACCAACTTTCATCAAATTTTCTTAAATGACATTTCTCCTTATCTTCCTTAAGAAAATATACTTTGTTTTTGGTTATAACCCCTTTTGCAAACAACTCTCCTATGTTTACTATCTTTATTTTACAATTCTTGGCAGTGAAAGTGACTTCACATCCTCTGTCACATATATGCCAGACACTAGGAAGATTATGATTTAAACCATCAACAAATAATACATCTTGAGTTTTTCTTCTTCCATTAATTAAGCTTACTAGAACTTTAACTCTCATCTTTCCCGGAGAATCATTTCCAAAGGTCACACTCCCTGATTTATTTTCCTTGAGTGATAAGAACTTACTTTTGTCACCTGTCATATGACTGGAGCATCCACTGTCAATATACCAAGAGTCTTTTTGTCTTTGAGATGACAACACCAATCCATACTTGTTATCTTCATTCTTCTTCCAAACCTTGATGTTTTCAGCTTTGTGATTTGAATTTGGCTTATAGTTCTTTAAGCGACAGTCTGCAGCTTTATGTCCATAATTATGGCAGATGTAACATCCTGGTTCATTGAATAAAGGATCATAACGATTGTCATGCTTAATCTATGTCCTTTTCCCATCCATCACATGATTTTATGGTTGTTTGTTACTTGGTTGTCTCATTCTTTGTTGTGGTAGGTATTTATTCCTTGCATGTCTTGATTGATCATGTGTAAATATTAAAGAAAAATTTACAGCTTTGTGGCCAAAATTAGAGTAGTAAAAACAATATCCATAGAAAAAATCTTTGTACCTGAAAAATGGTTGTCTTCTTTGAGCAGATCGATTTCTTCCATGTTGATGATTTCCTTGAGCAGAGGGCATATTATTTCTTTGTTGTACAGATTCATTTTTGGTATCTTTTCCTTCACTCCTCCTTGGCAGTTGATTCTCTTCATTTGTTTTTGCAGGTTTGGTGTTGTCAATGGTTGTAGATTTGACAAACTTGATGGATTATTTGTTACTTGGTTGAACACTACTTGATCCTTCTTCATAACCCAAACCAGTTTTCAACTTTGAATTCCTTTGTTGATTCATAATGGAGGCTAATCCTTCTGAGGCTTTAATACTTGTCAGATTCCGATGATATAAGGCCTGGAATTTCTCCAGATCTTTTCTAACAGTGACTACTTCAGCTTCCAATTTTTCACCATTTGTTTCGGCTTCCTTCAATTGTTGTTTGAGGATGTATTCAATCTTCTTAGCTTCTTCTAACTTAAACTTCAACATATTAATTTCTTTAGATTGTTCCTTGCATGTTTTCTCATACCCGAGCAGTAACTGTTTTTCTTTTCTTTTCTTTTCTTTGAGTCTATCAATCTCTTTCATGGCACTAACAAGTTCTCCTTCAAGATCTGCTACTACTTCACAATCAGTGAACTCACTTCCTGTATCTGTAGTGTTTAGATATTCTAAATCTATTAGCATGATATCATTTATTTTATCTTCAATAGAAGAGTCACTTCTTTCATCATCTAAGGGATCATCATCATTGTTAACACAAAGGCTTTTCTTCTTAAAATTATTCTCTTTATAGACCTTCTTGTGTTTTTGCTTCTCTTCATCATCATATGTCTGATCCTTTCTTTTGTGAGGAAACTTAGATGCAAAATTACCTATCTTACCACAATTGAAACATTTAAGGGTAGTTTACCTTTATATTTTCCTAATCCTTTCTTCAGTCTTCTCACAAAATTTGCTTCAAGTTCGTCTATATCAGAGTCTGTGTTTTTCTCTACTTTAAAAGATGCCTCTCTTGTAGTGGACTTACCTTTGGTGATTCTCATTTCATAAGAAGTTAGGGTTCCAAGAAGTTGATCTAGTGTCAATGTTTTGAGATCAACTATTTCCTTTATAGTAGAGACCTTTGAGTTAAATCTATCAGGAAGAGATCTTAATATTTTCTGGACTAGAAAAAATTCAGCTATCGTCTCACCTAGGCCTTTCATAGTGTTGACAAGTTCTTCTATATGTAAGAAGTACTTACCGATATTTTTGTCTTCATCCATCTTTAACTACTCAAATTTCAGTTTGTGAGTCTGAAGTTTTGCGTCTTTCACCTTTTCATTACCTTCATAACTACTTATCATCTTGTCCCACATAACTTTTGTTGAATCATAGTGCATGACTTTGACAAACTCGGCTTCAGCAAGTCCACTGAGGATGGAATTCATTGCTTTTTCATTAAATCTATACTCCAACTTATCATCTTTTGAGTTCAAGACTACAGGCTTCACATATTCCATTTCAACGACATCCCAAACATCAGCAACCAAAGACATTAAATGTGTTCTCATCCTTATTTTCCAGAAGGAAGAGTTTCTTCCATCAAACAGAGGGGGTCTATTAGTTTAACTTCCATCATGACTAGTCATGTTCAAGCTTATGGATCTACCTTTGATCAAAGGCATTGGTTCTGATACCAATTGTTGGAAATATAACTGAGAGGGGGGGGGTGAAACAATTATGTATATAAGCTTGAAACTTTTTCCCTTTTTTTTATTCTTTCTAGATTATTATTTAATGTGTTGCTGATAACTTAGCATGCATAGATAGGCAATGATCAATCACACAGAATACAAAGAGACACCGATTTTCCTAAGGAAACCCATAAGGGTGAAAACCTCTTCTTCTTAGGATTTCAATCAAGCTCTAACTTTCATGTACATCACAGTCTTTGAGCTCCAATTCAAATATGAGGCTACAATTTGCAGAGAGCACCAAATCTCATATTTCTCTAGCACCAACTAGATGGAAGCACCAACTCCCAAGTTTCTCTAGCACCCACTAGATGGAAGCACCAACTCCTAGAATATCTTTTAGCACCAACTAGAATTTAGAGGACTACAATCCTCCCTAGCACCACCCTACCACCCTAATTGAATCTTACAAAACTTTACTTACTTGCTTTGTCTCTGATATGGTTTGTTACAACTCCATGTCTCCTCTACCTTCTTCAGCTTCTATGCACTGTTCCGCTTCTGCTTCGATTTGTTTCTATGCTCCGCTCTCTTTTATTTTTGTGCTCAACACCACCGTTGTTCAACTTCTCTTTTGAATTTTATACTCTATGATGCCTCTGCATACTCTTTATTGCACCATATATCTCCCCTTTAGATTTTTTTCACTGTGTCTCATCCTGCCCACATGCATCATTCTCGAAAAAACATGTTGTATTTTCTGTTATGCATGTATTTCTCACCTCGAGTCCTCTACCTGATCATCATTCAAGATCTTCATCTTCCCTGGTAGTTATATTAAATCTATTCATCATTAGTGTGTGTTATTCTGAGATTATCTAGCTTCTGTGGCAGTCATAACTCTTTGTATTCTCTGGTAGTTACAGTTAGTCATTTTTGGCTTCTTTGGCTTCTAAGCCCCTTCCTTCACGTGACCACCGTCAGTGACCAAAAGCCTATTCAAAAGGCGCTTCCCGATATCAGTCCAGTGAGCGCTAGATCTGTTTCTCGATATGACCTTGGGAGAAGATCTCATGTCACCACGCGATTGCGGGCGCGTCCAAAGGCGGTTTGAGGGAAACCCGCATTTTTCCCCGCAATTCACTATAGAGCTTCACATGTACTTTCTCCAAAACTGTGGTTTCGATTGTGACCTGCCTTCAACATTTTAAAGTTTGCGCACCTTAAATCCCTGCAATGCGATGGGACCGTTGATCTCACGATCTTGACAGTGCTCCTAAACAGACGGTTCATATCTATCCTCTCAAGTCTGTGGATCAAATCAAACCTTCCTAAATCAACGACTATGATTTACTTCATGATTCGGGCTCTTGGAGTTTCAAATCTCAAACCCTGCTTTTCTATGTATGCCAATCTTCCAGAGTTGATGATTCACTGATGCGTGTCCCTCTTGGATTAACGGTCGAGATCTCCTTCGGGTCTCCAGACTTCGGATATTTCAACTCTCAATTTTAACTTTATCTCTATCACCTTTTTTCGGAGTTGACAATCCATTGACGCGTGTCCCTCTTGGATCAACGATCGAGATCTTCTTCGGGTCTCCAGACTTCGGAGATTTCAAATATCAACATCGCTTCCTTCAATTTATCAAGGAGTGTTTTCCCCGAACTGCACAGATTTCTGCCACGCGTCCTTCTAGCAACTGACGGCCTGGATCTTCTTTGGCCCTCGGGTCTTCGGCGATCTCATTTCCTTCCCAACCACAAACTCCCGAAGTGATTCGCTCCAGAGTTGTGGATCGTGCACCACCTGTCAGTCTTGATGATGGACGGTCCCTGCTTACTTCGGGACTTCGGGACTTTGACAAGTCACTGCTCCATTTTCCTCTAGAGTGATCACCTGCTGAGTAAGTCATAAGTGGTGGAGATCGCTTGCTATCGGTTAAAACTTCCACTTACACTGTCCTTCCACTGAACTATATCAATGGTTGAGAATGCACCCGAAGTGATCTTCAGATCGGGTGGCTAAGAGAGACTTCGGACCTTCACCCTTCGGGACTTTGGGACTTTTGACATTTGTTTGTGATGAAACTTCTGAAGAAAATCTCCCAGAGTGACTTATCTTGCTTATGTCACTTATTTACATGGCACGAGCCAATTTTCTCTTAACACTTGTCATCATCTGATTATGCCATGTGTACTTGCTGACATGGTCTTCCACATGTCCTTGCTAACATGGTCTTCCACATGTGATTGCTGACGTGGTCGGCCACATGTCCTTTTCTGAGCTGGTCTACTGACGTGGGTCAGACATGTAGGCAGTTTAGTGGAGGTGGAGGCAAAGCGTGATAGTGGAGTGTGTCGTGTGGTGGGTAGTGGAGTGTGACGTCGGAGTGCGGAGGTGGTATGTATGAGTGGTTTGGTGGTATGTTCGGAGGGGGTGTTAGGCGGTAAGTGGTAATGAGCGAGGGGGGTCCGAATTGACAAGAAGGTGACATGTATGAGGTCCCACATGAGAAATACCACCAACTCAGACCCCCCCCCATGATTAAGGGCAAATATCTCGGGGAGGTCTGATATGCCCTACCGACTGTATATCTGAGTGTTCGATTATCGACAGCTGATATTCACACGCCTTCTAACTTATCATGGCCTTCCACTTATTTCGATCCGATGACTGATGGAAATTCAGGTGATCGAGATCTCAGATCTCAGCCCTTGCTTATCCTGTCCTTCGAATTGAATCAATCTGACGGCTGACTGAAATTCCTTATCTTTCTCGTCTTCTGTGCTCTTGAGGTTTGGTTCACTGTTGTTCTTTCCATCAATGACAAGCACATTCTTCTTGTAAACATGCCAACAATAACCTTTTTCGGTAGTACGAATGTCATTAAACCAAAACCCGCGGGTGATTGGTAAACTCACCACCACCATATTTCAAGGATCCACGAGAGGTGATTAGTCCCTTGTCACGATACACAGGGGAGTGTTGACTACTTGCAATTTTGTGCAACAATATCCCCCTCAGTGCAAGCAGAGTGTGTATCAAACTCGTGACCTCTATCTCTGATACCATTTTTCGGTAGTATGACTTTCGTTAGACCAAAACCCGTGGGTGATTGGTAAAATCACCACCACCATATTTCAAGGATCCATGAGAGGCGATTAGTCCCTTGTCATGATACACCGGGGAGAGTTGACTACTTGCAATTTTGTGCAACACTCCTTCACCTCAATTATATACGAGAGAGTGAGAGGAGAACAATTCCCATGATGCATGTGGGATAAATTGGACTAAGTTTATAAAATTCCATATGAATGTAAAACACTAGGACTTCCCAGGAGGTCACCCATCCCAATATTACTCTAGCCTGAGCATGCTTAACTGCGGAGTTCTAATGGGCTCTGGTGCATTAACACTATGTCTTAGGCATGCACACAAAACCACTAGGAAATCATTACATAATGTCTATAATTAACAAATGAAGATGGCATCACAGTCCATTCCCCAACAAAAGGGTGAATATCGTGGTTTATCAAAACCATAGGCTTGAAATGTTGATTTAGTGGAAAAGGTGGATGGCCATCGAGATCCACTTGGATCATTAGTATGTCATGTTGTATGTTCAAGGGAAGTGAAGCCTGAGTTGGCCATTCTACAGTAGTTTTGAACTCTCATGTCAACCATCCATGTGTTATTTGTACTTGTTGATTCTATCTCTTCACATTAAGTCCCTCCTTCGATGGATCTCTTCCTATTGACACCAACGCATTATCTAGTAAAGGGATCTAAAAAACAACTAGTACCTTAGACTTGTAGTCATCGGTGGTAGGATTCCTCACAGGTTTACTGCATTGACTCATGATCAATTGATTCTACAAGTGTTCAATATAAACTACTCTATTCACACTCACTAGATTGTACTACGTACCTTGGCGTACATTTTCATTATTAGAGGATACCCTTGCATCTGTTAATGGTTTTCAAAAATTATTTATAATAAGACAGTTTATACCATGCTCGACATCAACTTATCCATTCTCGTGATGTAGAATATTACCATATTCAGTGTTGTATTGAAGACCTTAGGCCTAAGGGGCATCACTTTTTTATGGTATCCCTCTGAAGTTAAAATGGAGTACTAAATCACTAGTGTACGAGTACATTGAATACCACATTGACACTGTCACTGGTGATATATGTCTTCCTTATATATATTTTGACATAGATCCATATTGTATTTACTCATGGCTATAATCTCTTTTATGACATGGATCCACCATATACGTTTTCATGGCCATATCTTACATATCATTTCATGGAGCCATAGTGTATTGTGTTGGCGACTATTATTTTTCCTACATCCAAGCATGGGTATTCCTATATTGGGGATGATATATATATATATATATATATATATATATATATGTGTGTGTGTGTGTGTGTGTGTGTGTGTGTGTGGTTGATGACTATTTGCAGGTACTTACTAGTTCCTTTATCTATGAGCTCCTTCCTTATGCCACTCGTCACCATGAATTTTCATAATATATCTTGGCTATTAGTTCCTTGTCTGACCTTATACAATAAGGGGTATCTATTATACTTGTGTTTTCCACCATAATCCTCAAAAGGGTGTTATTATAAGTTATGAGGTTGAAATTACATAATTGAGTAAAAATATCATAATTATTTCATAAGGAAATAATTGTTCTGTCACAATTTCTTAATTATGAAATAAGAATTATTTCAGAATTGAGAAAAGCCCATAATTGAGAAGAAAGTTCATAGTGAGTTGGAAAAAACTCATAATTGTGCATGGAACTTAAGAAAAAAAAACTCACAATAGAGAAAAATCTCATAATAGGTTGGAACAAGCGCATAATTGAGCATGAAAGTTGTGCATGACTTGTAATTTCTTAGTTCACATGCCATCAAGCCTATATATGAATTTTATCCACCTAATTCACATTCCATGAATCCTGTCTCCAAACTCTTCTAAATTTCTATACAAAGAGCCCAAATCAAGGAGATGGGGGGATTTAGAGTTTGAGGGTCATTATGCTAGTGGAGAGAAATAAAGGGTGGAAAATGAAGGAACTCTAATAGATTGGAGCCGGAAGGTTCCTCAATAGTCTCAAGGTAACACATTCTATGTTGTACTTTCCTATTTTTAATATATATATATATGGTGTTTTTCCCCTCTAATTAGTGTGATCCATGTTATTTTATACTTTATATTGGTATATATAATTTCATCTTTAGAATTAGATTATATATGTTTATAAACTAGCTTTCTTTCATGCTAAGAAAGGTTAAGAAGGGTACATGTTGTTGTATGTTTGTGATGGAAATTGATTGCAAGAACTGAGGTGAAGACTTGGAGCTGCACAAGCCTGGATATGATAAGACAATTTCCAAGTACAGGTAAGATCCATTATCCTCTCTTGTTAGTATACATTGAACCTACAAACTAGATCTAGAGGAAAACCCATTGTATTCTATCCACAACCCATCTTTGATCTTTGTTAGATCAATGAGAGATCCACCTATACATAGGAGATATTCCTCTACAACAAAATTCTCATACCTTCACATCATGTGCAACATTACATGCATTCAAATTAGATACACAAATACACAAAATTATTTATTTCAAAAATACACACATACAATAGGATATACCCTTTTCAACCTTTCTTAGCATGAAAGAAAGCTAATCCACAAATAGATATAATCTAATTTCCTTAAGATAAAATCAATTATGCCAATGTATAGCATGAAAGAACATATATCATACACATTGAAAGGGAAAAATACCATATATATATAATAAAGTACAACATGATACCTTGAGACCATTGAAGTACCTATTGGCTCCAATCTCTTAGAGTTCCTTCCTTTTCCACTCTTAATTTCTCTCCATAAACATGAGGATGCTTCAAATTGATAATCCCCCTCTATTTCACTAGCATAAGGATTCTCAAACTCTAGATCTTCCCATCTCCTTGATTTTGCCTCTTCTTATAGGAATTTAGAAGAGCTTGTAGATAGGCTTCATGGATGTGAATCAAGTGGATACAACTCATAAATAGGCTTGATGGTATGTGAACTAAGATATCATAGGTCATGTAGAAGTTCCATGCTCAATTATGAGATTTTTCCAACCCATTATGAGTTTTGTTTATCTATTATGAACTTTTTTCTCAAGTTCCATGCTCAATTATGAGCTTTTTCCAATTCACTATGAACTTTCTTCTCAATTATGAAATAATTATTATTTCATATGAAAATGTGACAAAAATATTATTTCCTTGTGAAATACTTATGAAAGTTTTACTCAATTATACAATTTCATCCTCATGGCATCTAATAACATCGTTGTAAGGCCTATGGTATCCAATACACGTATAAAAATAGGCCAAGTACACCCTTAGGATGACTTGTGTGGTTGTTCAAGACATCCAGCTTGGATCTAGATGGATAGAAGATTACTTCAGTGCCTAGCTTTAATGTTTCCTCCCATTGCCATGTCTAAAGTCTTGAAACCCATAGTCATCTTTCAAAATTTCTAGTGGCACATATACACATAGTTAGAGGTAGAGGATGCCCTCAATAGGTCATTTGTGTTGGTTCAAAGTGTCATTATTAGCCTCATAAGACTATAAGCTTCCTTTATGGCCTAAATCTTGGTTTTGTTCCCTTGGCCATATCTAAGTTCTAGAGACTCATACTCAAATTTCAAAAACTCATAATGCTAACTACCCCCTCCAGAGACCAAGGATACACTTGAAAGGTCCTTTGCGGTGGGCCAACAATGGCTTTAGATGCCTACAAACTTCCTTTAGGACCTAAGGCTTAAGTTTTCTCTCTCAATCATATCTAAGGATTTAATACCCATACCTAGTGCTCAAAATATCCTAATGATGTCCATATACCCAATTGAAAGATAGAGATCCCCATTATTAGAAATTCTTATCCATTATTTTCCCTTTGAGATAATGTCTATAGTTTAGTACTTTAGTTTGTGAGGCCTTATTTCATAAATTTACAATCACATGGTGTGGCTTCTCTCCTTTTTTTTATCAAAACATGAAACACATCTATTGTGTCAAACTCTTTAATGTACATAGTTTGTATTATTTTCTAGAATATTCTTTTTTTTTTCTTCTTTGAGGTAGACAATCAAGTTAGACACTCAAGTTTAGAGTTTTTTCTTGTTTCTCTTATTCTTCTCAAATGGAAATAGTGATGATTTCATTCTATTGAAGATACACTTGATGATCAATTTGATATAAATGCCCTAATATAGTTTGAGATAAATTCCCTCCAGCCCGTTTTGACTTTTATTCAGACAACTGTTGAACCTATTTAATAGATTTTAACTAGTCACCATAAATTAAATGGGCGTGGTTGTAAAGGGTAGGATATTTTCCAGCTCTATTTTTATAAGTAGTGAAGGTCTATTCATTTTAGACAACAAAAGAGAGTAGAAGGTATTTTTAATAGAGAAGCAGAAGAAGTGAAGTGCAACAACACTGAATGTAATTGAAAAATGTTTTCATTATAATATGGTTGTTCACTACATATACAACAACCTTAAATAATATGTTTTATACTCCTTTTTTTCGCTTTGTTTATTGCACAAACTCTATTTCTTCTCCAATAGATTAGTATCAGAGCAGGTTTTAGGAGGTTTTTGGTGGTTATATTGTTTTCCTTTGAGATGGGTAGCAACAACATCAACATGTGGCAACACGTACCACAATTTGATGGGAAAAATTATGATGTTTGGTGCATCAATATGAATACCATTTTATTCTCTCAAGATTTGTGGGAGCTTGTTGAAAATGGCTTCCCTGAGCCTGTAGACTAGGCTGCATTCATTGAACTCACTCAAGCTAAGAGGAAAACACTTAAGGACAACAGGAAGAAGGATGCCAAGGCTCTTTACTTTATACAAACAACTATGGGAGACTCCCTTTTTCCAAGGATAGAAGTAGCCACAAAATCCAAGCAAGCATGGGAGACTTTGCAAAATGCATACCAAGGCAACAACAAAGTAAAGCTTGTCAAGTTACAATTATTAAGAAGAGATATGGAAATTTTTCAAATGAAGGAGATTGAGTCGGTGGACTATTTCTTTACTCACACTATGATCTTGGTTAATCAAATGAGAACTAATGGAGACACTTTTAAGGATCACAGAATCATAGAAAAAAACTTGAGAATTCTTCCTCCCAGATATGATCTGTCGAGCTGCAGATATACCATGTAAATCAACATTTAATTGTCAACCCGGGAAGGTAAGCTTTGAGGAACCAGCACAGGAAATGCAGGGCTGAAGAGGGGGTTTAAAAG
>SNQJ01S0000344.1:757357-784981 GCA_010110895.2 Picea sitchensis | reverse complement strand
TCATAATCCTCATGTTTCAGTTCTGAAATTTATTTTCTGTTAAGTTTTTTAGAAGCTGAAACACCGCTGTGAGCAGATGCTGAAACACCAGGCTGTAGCATATGCTGAAACATAGTGCTGAGTCTTAAGCTGAAACACCACTGTGAGCAGATGCTGAAACACCAGGCTGTAGCATATGCTGAAACATAGTGCTGAGTCTTAAGCTGAAACACCACTGAGTATATGCTGAAACACTAGGCTGTTACATATGCTAAAACAATGCTGAAACTGAGTTTGGTAATTAAATTTGACTGAAAAATCAGCGAGACTGAAACTGGGTGGGATTTTGAAAAAATTAACAAAGCCATCCTCCTATGCTGACCTCTTCACCATCCTTGAGTTCTCACAGTGTAGGGAAGTGTTCCTTTGCATAGGCTGGGGGGCATTTTTGTCTCACTTGCAGGGCCACAATGACGAAATTTCAATGCAATTCTCCCTTGGTTTTGATGGAAAGAAAGCGTGTGTGGGGTCTCTCAGCTTTGTGGTTGTGTGGGGCCACAACCACAAAGCTTCCAAGAATTGGGGATATATGGTTTAAAAACTACCATTTGCCACAATCGATCTATAACAGGGTTTTCAAACCCGAATTTCAGAACATCTCTGGAGCTAAGGGATACTCCAAGGAGTGGATAAAAGAGGAGAGAATTAATCCTCTCATAGTCATCACCAGACTGATCACATGCAAAGGTAAATATTCCATATTTAAATCCTGACACTTTCGATTATTAGGTCACTTTTAGTTCAATAAGCCATTGAATTTTCCCTTTTACTTCTTAAAGAGTCTTGAGAAGATTTCTTCCCAAGTGAGGAATAATGTAACTAATCCCCATAACAACCTATTTCACCATGGGATTATCCAACTACTTGTCTTATCTGAGTTGGAGAAACAAGGGAAAACATGGGATGAGTTATGTTATCACACTAAATTTCCTTGGTTTAGTTTGTTTTTATCCTTTTTAAGCCTTAGATTTTAATTTTTTAAGTTTCATCCTTCTAAAGTTTATGTTTGTTAGGTCCCCTTAGATAAATAAAGTTTTGAGTCATAGCTCTAATTTGATCCTCAAATTCATTTTTGGACTTAGAACCTTTTTTGTTCATGACTTAAATTTTGGACCCCTTCATAATTTGTCACTAGGATCCATCCCTCCCCATCCATGACTAGACCGATGTGACACACCATTATCCTTACTCATGACCTCATGGGCATGCCTTGCTTTCCTTGCTTACCTATCCAATCATTTTTTAAATTGGAGCACTACCCACTCATCAGGTGGTTTCATAGCGCCTTTCCCATTCATCATGATTTCCACCACGAGTTATGATTACCACGACCGATGTCATGTTCCTTGTTTTCAGTGCCAGGATTTGGTTAAAGATACCTCCAAGATCTCGTATTTATGATCCCTGATAACGGTTTATGATTTGAAAATTCAAGAATGTTGCGCTGCTCAAACTCATAGTTCCGACCAGGCGATAGGGGTGCGACCAAATCAGATGTTGAGGTAGATTCGAGGAACGAAATATTCATGAATTCAACCTGAGATTTCGCTGAATCTTCAAATAGATGTCTAATCCACAGGTATCCCGTGTTTCGTCCTCTACACATTAGTTTTCACAAAGAATTAGCGCTCAGATTTTAGTTTATCGGGCTTGCACAGTTGTAAGGGAATCATCTTTGCATCATATCATTGTCTCCTCCCTTTTCAAACCTGTGAACTTCATTTTCTTGTATCAATGTCTGACTACATCTGCTCGCCATAGTTACTGAGTTTGCAAGCATCTAAACAGTCTATCCTCTGCAGATGTGTCGCGCTACCCAGAGGCGCTGCTTAATCCCTCCGTGTCTCCCCTGCTTCCCTTCATTTTTGAGTTAAGCATTTTTACCCATCTACAGAGGGCCAATTGCAGATTACCCCCTCACTGTCTAAACTCTCAATACTTGTACAAATCAAAGGGTGGGATTCCCATAGTCAAAACTTGGCTTACTAGCACTAGTCTGTTTTAAAAGGTCAACCTTGTATATTTGAAACCCGATTTTAAGTCCTCCTGGCTATTACTACCCAATAAGCCTTGAGAAGCTCTCATTATAAGCCATGTAGACTCCTCATATGAAGAAGACACACAAAGGGAGAAAGGTGGTTAGAACAAAACCTGTGGATATGCATATTTTTGATACAGAGCCCATGGCAAGAGAGTTTTTTCAGAGAGTGGGATGCCTCTCTTTTTGCCAGATTATGCAAAGAGGCCATCTAGAGGTGACAAGACAATTTGCATTACATTTTGATTGTAGGAGAACTAAGGTTGGGGATTTAGAATTTGAGGTGATTGAGGCCTCTATTTCAACTGCAAGAAGAATCCCTATTACAGGTGAAAAGTGGTTTAAAGCCATGGATTTGAGTTCAGCCTATGCCAAAGATCTCCTTAAGCCTGAACATCAAGCCAATGATTTATCTAAAGGTGTGCCAAGGAATCAATTGATTGAGTAGTTTAACAGGATACTGAAGATCATCCAGAGATATTTTACATGCGAAGGGAGATTTAACACATTGTACCAGTACCATGTAAGGCTTTTGCTACATTTTACTGGTAAGGTTGAAATGAATATTCCCTACTATTTGTTAAGGAGCATAGGTAATATGCCAGACATGATTCAATCCAAGTCAAAGGATGTGGACACTATCATCTTCCACTCTGGATTGATCAGAATGCTAGTATTTGAGGAATTGGGTAAGAAAGAGATTTCATGGGAACATTTTTTTGTGGCTTCTCACTTAAATTTGGATATAGCATCTACCCCTCAATAAAAAAATGTAAGTCCTTTATCACGCACTAGTTATGTTAAAGAAGGGACTCGTAGGAGGAGAAAGGGAAGAGCCCCTCTTCAAGTTTCAGAGGTCATCAAACAAGTCACAGGAACTGAGGAGGAAGTTTGTCCTTCCCCACAGAGAGATTTTTCACCACCTCCTCCACCAGGGTTAGAAGAAGTTCCTTATTCTACTAAAACTACATCCAAGAAAGGGAGGAAGCTAAACTTCTCCTCTTCTCCTCCAACAACCAATACCAAGGGTAGAAGACCTTTCACAAGATCATCAATTGCTAGGGAAGTTGTTGAAGAACAATCCCTACCAGAAATCCCTGTACAAAAGAAGAAGGGTAAAGGCATTGGAAAGCCTGTGGAAAGGAAAGAAGAAACCCATGTGAAAAAGAAGAAAGATAAAAGAAAAACCACCAAGAATCCTGATGAGGCAGACAAGGCAATTCCTATGCAGGTGAAAGAGGAGACCTAGAAAAAACCTATTGAGACTGTGCATGTCACTTCTCCACCTGAAAGTCAGGCATTCAAAATATTAATCAAGCAACTTAGGGATGCAAGAAATGATGTGGCTCAGTTGAAAACAGAGGCCATGCCTGACAGAGTGAAAATGAAAGAGCTCATGGATGGCTACAACCATACCCTTGACCTGGCAAGGTTTGCAGCAAAAAAGGCTCAATCCCTTCATATGCAGCTCCAAAACCTTTATATTAAGAATAGAGGTTTTCAATCTCAGAATAAGAAACTCAAGGCAGAGTTGCAACATTTTCAAGATGAAGTAGCTCAAAGAAACTTGCACGTATTGGTGTAAGATTCCATTGAGAAAGAGACACCAGCAGTCAAGGAGAGAAGAGCCCCACTGAAAAATCCTGTGATTGCTAAGAAAAAGAAGTCTGATGTGCCAAATGAAGATCCTCCTTCTACCATAAAGAGTGTGAGGTTAAGTGTCAAGGTAACAAAATAGCTGGTGAAAGGTGAGCCCCATTTTTTAGGATGGTTCCTTTTTTGTGAGGGTTAACTGATATTCAAATATTATCTCTGCCACCTATACAGGATTTTAAGCGTCGATTCTCAGATTTTGGGCTTTTTGTGAAGTGCTAACTCCCTCAACAATAAAATGCAAACATTCCGTAGTGCCTTGGCGCTACAAAATAGTCTATTTTGGTATTACACTGGTATGCTACCTACAATGCTGAAAAGTTACCTAAGGATGAAGGGTTTTATATTATGAAAAGTCACCACTTGCTCTGCACATGATCAAATTGGAGGCGTTGCATTTTTTACAACGATACCAAAAATTTGTACACAAACGCACAATGGCACTACTGAAATTCGCTATGCAATATCTGACAGAGATCAAATTTGCACACAGACACAACACAATGGCGCTACCTAATATTTCGCAAAGGAAAAAGTTTATACAGGGGATAGGAAGGTTTGGTGCTACCTTTTCTACTTGTCCATTTTTGAAGTGCGCTACTCAAATTGCTACCTAAAGACTCTACCAACAGACACCAGGGATTCAGGAGGGCCAAGCTAACAAATTTTGGATAGCTGATGATGGAGAAGATTGTAGAAACAACAACTGAAATCATGAGGAAAACCACATGCTCCTGAAAGACACATGGAAAAAAAGGAGTTACGCAACAAAATGGAATCAAGTCAGTTTGAAGATTGGTTGGATTAGTCACCAACTTTTTCCTATTTTTTAGCATAGGTTTCTAACCTAGTTGTTAGATGAAATAAATTCTTAGAGATTTTCAAGGGAAAGAGGACAACTTGTACCTCCAACTGTTGCCTCCCTTTTGTTATAAATAGATATATGAAATGCTTTAGTAGGTTCGGATGGTTGAGCAAGGCTCCCTTAGACTGTAATATTTTGATGAAGTGACTATGATCTGGCTATGTACTGGACTTAAGACATTTTGGCTAATAGAAATCAACTTCTCTTTCAGCTTATTTGCTTCTAATGCTAAATGTTCATGCTTTGAATGATTCACATGAATGATTGTGGCGATGTTATGGTGAATGTTTGATCATTATATTATCATGATGTTTATTTAGCTTCCTTAGTTTCTGAGTTCTGGAAGATCTTGTGTTAAGAAACTTTATTCCTTAGGATTTTTGTAGACCTGATGTTTACAACAGCCCCTACATTCCTCTCATTCAAGTCTTCACTCTATTCATACTTACTCCCAATTACTGATTGAAGTTAGCCAAGACCTTGATTGCTGGTGCATGCTAGCCTTGTTTTCTGAGTTGGAACATTATCATTTTGAGTATTTTCCATTTGACCCTTTAAAACACTCTTACATTCACATATAACCTGATGGGTACTGGGCTTGCCTTCCATGCAATCTGAAGGTGATTCCTAGTGCTAACATTCTTGGCGCCACTATCGGGGAACGATTTGAAGACTTTTCCCTGGGATTGAACAACACAACATACTAGTCCTAAAGGTGCATTAGAACTTAGTATCTTGAAGATTGTAGCTTGCACCTGGCGACTCCATTGTTTCAGCTCTGGCACCTAAAGGCAGACATACGAGATCAAATCCACAACTACCTTTGGTTCCATATAAGGTTGACCTAGAGAAAATAATCAAGAAGGGAAAAGCTTCTCTAAAAAGTTTTTCTGCTGCTGCTACAAGTGCTTCTGGTCAGTTGCCTGATTCCACTCTTGATACTCCGGCTGTTTTATCAAGTAAGCCTTCTTTATCTTCTGCTGAAGTATTTAAGAAGCTTGATTGTGAAGAGTTTCTGGTTGAATACGCTTCCTTTGAGACTGAATTGAAAGAAGAAAACATTGACATTTTCTCTTCTCCTGACATTGAAAAGTGTTTCAGTCTTGATAGTTTTGAAGATTTCCCTACTTTAGGTTTTGCTACACCTCTTTCTGTTAAAACTTTTGCTGCCAAAGAAGTGGAAACTTCATCTCCTTTTCATACCTTACCATCTTCTTCCAAGAATCATCCCTCTGTTGTGAAAACTAAAACCCCCCCTTCATACTTTCATTCTTCTCCTAATTTTCACACAGTCAAGTCTCCTTATCCTTCTTGTTCACCAAGAGTTCAAAATCAAATGGAAGTTGTTAACCCCCGTGCAAATAGGATGGATTCCATAGTGGCTGCAATATACGCTCCTCTAGTCTTACCTCATCCAATGAATGCTCTCCCTCTTGGAGATTATTTGAAATACATGCCCAAGTTTACGGGAGAAGAAGATATAACAACTGAGGAACATCTTGCTGCTTTCTACAGCTATGCAGATAACCAAAATATTGAAAATGAGGATGTGTGGATGAGGGTTTTCGTCCAAAGTCTTTTTGGTGAGGCTAGGAAGTGGTTTAGGGGTCTGGCCCCTAGATCCATTACTGACATTGAAGCATTGGATGAATCCTTCTTGAGGCACTGGGGGGACAAAAAGTACTTTTTGTACTACATCGCCGAATTTGGATCCCTAAAAAGGAAAGAAGGAGAGTATGTCTCTGACTTTTCTAAAAGATTTAACAAAATGTAGAACAAGATCCCTGATGAGATAAAACTCACTGAAACCTCTGCAAAAATCACTTATGCCAGTGCATTTGACCCCGAGTTCTACCTCCAGTTGAGAGAAAGAAGATCACCTTCCTTAGTTCATATGAAAGATGCTGCCTTGGAGGTAGAATCCAATATAGTGGCATCAGATAAGCTCAAGGGGAAATCTGATAGAGATAGGAGAGGAACAGAGTTGAAGCTTTAACTTATGATTCCTCTGTTGTCCATTCTCAAGTAGATGAGCTGACCAAATTAGTAAAATCTCTTTCTACTGAGATTGAGAAGTTAAAATTAGAAGGGAAACAAACATATAGAAATGCTCAAAACACTAACAATAGAGGTAACTTCAGGAGACCAAATAATGCTCCCCAAATCTTTCCCAAAGATCCCAGAAACAAAGAAAGAGATGATGAGAGGGTACAAGCTCCTTTCCAAAACAATTTGGTTGCTGATGAAGAAGAAGAGGAGGTAGAGGATGATCCAGAGATTCACTGCTTAGGTGACACATCCCCATCCCCACACTTGACTCAATCCTCTTATGAGCAATCCTTGATGGATATTCAAATTAATGAGTTAAGTAAGGGAGAGAAAGCAAAAGAAAATACTAATAGATATAATCTGAGATCTAAAAAGAATGAAGAAAAAACTGATGCCCCTAATAAGCTTGCCCAAAACGAAGATTCTGCCAAGGCCATGCCAGTTAGTAGCAAGGAAAAAGACTCTCAAAGTCCACAAGTTCTGATCAGAAATCCTTCTTCTGAAACCAAAGAGATCTTGAAGCCTTCTTCTTCTTTCAGTTTTGAGAATGAGATCTAGAAAATAAAGATCCTTGTACCTTTTTTGGAACTGATAAAAAATGAAGAATTTAAAAAATATCTATCCGAAATGTTATAGCCCGAAGCCTCTCCAAATGCCACTGATTTAGTAAATCTGCAAGATTAAAAGCCAACAGTGATTTTGGGTCCAATGTTAGAAGACATAGATGATTCTCCCCCCCTTTCTATACGTCATTGAATATTCATGACAAGGTGCTGCATAATTGTTTAATGGATTTAGGGGCATCCCACAATCTCATGCCAAAATATGTTATGGATGAACTTGGGTTAGAAATCACAAAGACTTATCATGACTTATATTCTTTTGACTCCAGAAAAGTGAAGTGTCTTGGATTCATTAAGGATATGGTGGTGACTTTATTTCAGTTGCCCATGAAAAGTATACTTATGGATATCGTAGTTGCTGATGTTCCCCCCAAGTTTGGCATGATTTTTTCAAGGTCTTGGATAAAAAGACTTGGGGGGACCTTGAAGATGGATCTCTTTTATGATACTATTCCCGTTTTTGGGGGAGAGCATAGAAGACTTTACAGGGAACCTCAATTGGCTTACATCATCAGTGATGAAGCAAACCCCACAAATCACCCTGTTTTTTCTTTTGATACAGATATGGGATCTAGCACTTTGCAGCTCACTGACACTCCTGAAGCCCCTTTAGAAATCAAAAAATAGTCCATTACCTTTTCTGAGGAGTCTCTTCTAACCACTTGTGTCTGGAAGATGTTCTTTGATGGAGCCTCTTCCAAGGAAGGCACTGGTGCTGGGGTTGTCTTTGTCTCACCAACTCAACAAACTATATCTTTGTCATATAAACTAGAATTTGAGACTACTAATAATGTGGCAGAGTATGAAGCTCTTATCTTGGGGTTGAGGGATGCTAAAGACATGGAGATAGAAGAGCTATCAGTATTTGGGGATGCTGAATTAATGGTCCATCAGATTAAAAATCTTTATCAAACAAATCACCCTAGGATTAGATATTACAGAAATGAAGTGTGGGATTTGATGGACAATTTTTTCTCTTCTTTTAACATATCATTCATTCCTAGAGAAGAGAATACCATGGCTGATTCTTTGGCTGTATCAGCAAGCAACTTCAGAATTCCTATACCACCCAAAATCAAGTATGATGTAGAAGTCAAATACAAGCCTTCTATACCAGACAATGTAAAATATTGGAAGGTGTTCGAAGATGATTTAGAACATAAAAGTTTCCTCAAGACTGTTGATGAGTTTTCTGCATTACACATTGATCAGGATCATGATTCAGAAATTACTCCTCATGCTGATGTTTTCCTCAATAAAATTGCTAATCATCATATTGTGCAGCTACCTAACAACCACATTCCAAAAGGACAGAAATATTATTTGATGGGAACGATGTGGTAGTGAAAGGGAAGGTATCCACTGATGATGTTGATATAACTGAGTGCAATTTGGGCACTTGAAAGAATCTGAAATACGTCAAATTGTCAAGCAGCCTATTAGAAGAGAAGAGGGAAGAATATACTAAGTTGTTGAAGGAATTTGCTGATGTATTCGCTTGGACTTATGAAGATCTCAGAACTTATGACACAAGCATTATAGAGCATATGATTCCATTAAAAGAAGACACCAAACCCTTGAGGAAAAAATTGAGGCAAATCAATCCTATGTTGCTACCTGTCATGGAGAAAGAGGTAAAACAGATTTTAGATGAAAAAATTATCATTCCTTTGAGGTATTCTGAATGGGTGGCCAATTTGGTCCCAGTATGAAAAAAGAATGGAGAAATCAGACTTTGCGTTGATTTCCGAAATCTGAACAGAAGCTCAAAAAAGGATAATTACCCTTTGCCCAAGATGAAGCACATATTACAGAAGGTGACAGGAGCAACCGAGATGTCCATGGTTTATGGTTTTTCTGGATACAATCAGGTCTTTGTTTTGCCAGAAGATAGAGAGAAGACAACCTTTACCACTCCTTGGGGTACATTTATGTACGC
Source organism: Picea sitchensis (assembly GCA_010110895.2). NCBI lineage: Eukaryota > Viridiplantae > Streptophyta > Pinopsida > Pinales > Pinaceae > Picea > Picea sitchensis. The sequence continues at coordinate 775,775 of SNQJ01S0000344.1, read as the reverse complement.
CAAGATGCCCTTTGGTTTGATGAATGCAGGGGCAACTTTTCAATGATCTATGGACATAGAATTTATTGAAGAGAAGGATAAGTTTGTTGTTATCTATTTAGATGACATAACAGTGTACTCTCAGTTTGATAAAGAACATTGCGATCACTTAAGAAATATTTTCTTGAAATGCAAAAAAATTGGCCTCTCTTTGAATCCGAGAAAATCATTGTTTGCCATGAAGGAAGGAAAATTATTGGGGCATATTGTGTCATCTAAAGGGGTAAGGATTGATTCCATCAGGGTTGAATCTATACAAACATTACCACTCCCTATATCCAAAAAATAGGTTCAATCTTTTTTGGGAAAAATTATTTTTTTGAGAAGATTTGTGTCAAATTTTGTTGAGTTGGTTAAGTATATCACAACCATGTTGAGGAAGGGTAGTGAAATAAAATGGAATGCTGAGTCGCGTGATTCTTTTGATCAAATAAAGAAATACTTGATTGAAGCCCCGGTTCTTGTTAGCCTAGACTACTCCAAGGACTTTCTTATTTTTTATTTTGCCTCTTTTGATACAATAGCATCAGTCCAATTGCAGAAGAATGCTGAAGGCTTAGAGCAACCCATTGCCTTTTTTAGTAGGGCATTGAGAGATGCTGAATTAAAATGTGACATCATGGATAAGGAAGCCTATGCATTGGTTAAATCCCTTAAGTCCTTCAGAGTTTATTTCCTACATTCAAGAGTTATTTCTTATGTCCCATCAGCTACTGTAAAAGAAATTCTTATTAAACCTGATATAGAAGGAAAAAGGAGCAAGTGGATTGCTAAATTACTTGAATTTGATTTGGAAATTAAGCCTACCAAATTGGTTAAAGGCCAGGGTTTCTCCAAGCTCTTGTCTTAATCAAATTGCTCAAAATTGGGGGTGAATTTCATCCACTCATGTTCAGAAAATCAACAGGCTGAAATAACTGATAGAGGTTCTCAAATCATCTCTACATTGGCAAATTGCAGCTAGTACAAGAACATTATATTTTTTCTACAAAATTTACAGCTTCCAAGTGGTATGGAAAATAATAAGGTGAGAGCCTTAAAACTCAAATCAATAAAGTATTGCCTTGTTGATCAAATTTTGTATTGGAAGGATCCATTAGGAGTGCTTTTGAGATGCCTAGACCCCCAAGAGGCCCAAAAGATTATGTCTAATTTCCATGACAATTTATGTGGGGGGCATCATTATTGGAGAGCCACTGCATACAAGATCCATAGGGCTAGGTACTTCTGGCCTAGTTTTTTCATTGTTGTTTTTTCTAAGATTAGAGTCTATGCTAAGTGTCAGAAGTTCTCCGGAAAGCAGCAACTTAAGTCTTTGCCATTAAAGCCCGTGGAAGCTTTAGGACCTTTCCAGCATCGGGGCCTAGATTTTATTGGGGAAATTCATCCCGCTTCCAGTGGTCAACATAGATGGATATTGAATGCTACAAATTACTTTACTAAATGAATTGAAGCTATTCCTACAAGGAATTCTTCCCACAAAGTGATCATTGGTTTCCTTGAAGACATTATGGCAAGGTTTGGCTGTCCTGACAGAATTGTCACTGATAATGATGCATCTTTCAAGGTTGAACCATTGATTCAATTATGTGAATAGTTTGGGATCACTTTGATTCATTCTACCCCTTACTACCCTCGGGGAAACGGGCTTGCAGAATCCTCAAACAAAATCCTTACAAATATCATTAAAAGGATGTTAGAGGATAAAAAAAAGGCACGAGACTCAAAACTCAAATTTTCTCTATGGGTTGTCAGAGTGATGGTAAAAAGGTCCTTGGGACTTTCCCCTTTCCAGCTGGTGTATGGAGTTGAGGCAATTTTTCCTTCTTAGCTTGCCTTACCTGTAGAAAAATTCTTCAAAGATTACCAAGGAGAGCCCGATCATATGATCAGAAGGATTCAACAGCTAGTTGAAGTACAAAAGACTCAGGAGAAACTGGTAGACAAAGCATATGATCATCAACTGAAGATCAAGCAGGAATTCGACAAGAAGGTGAACAAAGAGGATTTTCAACTATGCGATCTGGTGCTCAAGTGGGATGCACTGAGACAAGATAAATGCAAGCACGATAAATTTGAAGATTTATGGATTGATCCTTTCAAAATCTCTGAGGTATTATCTAATAACACTTTCAAGTTGCAGAATATGGAGAATGAAGAGGTTTTGGTGGCCCTGTCAATGGGCATTTCCTGAAAAATAACTTTTCTTGAGCCTTGAGTGGCTCTTCAAGTCATTGTAAATATCATTTTATTTTTATTTTTGTTTCAATAAATGACCCCATAGCCCTAGGATAAGGCACTTAATCTACTCATTCTTGGCAGCCCATAGGGGGGCATGCCATTCCCTGTGGAGCCAATGTTATCACACTAAATTGCATTGGGTTTTTAGTTTGTTTTTATCCTTTTTAAGTCTTAGATTTTATTTTTTTAAGTTTCATCCTTCTAAAGTTTATGTTTGTTAGGTCCCCTTAGATAAATAAAGTTTTGAGTCATAGCTCTAGTTTGATCCTCAAATTGATTTTTGGACTTAGAACCTTTTTAGTTCATGACTTAAATTTTGGACCCCTTCATAATGTGTCACTAGGATCAATCCCTCCCCTCCCATGACTAGACCGATGTGACACACCATTCTCCTCACTCATGACCTTGTGGGCATGCCTTGCTGTCCTTGCTTACCTGTCCAATCATTTTTTAAATTGGAGCGCTGCCCACTCCTTAGGCGGTTCCGTAGCGCCTTACCCGTTCATCATGATTTCCACCACAAGTTATGATTACCATGACTGATGTCATGTTCCTTGTTTTCAGTGCCAGAAGTTGGTTAAAGATACCTCTAATATCTCATATTTACGAGCCCTGATAATAGTTTATGATTTGAAAATTCAAGAATGCTACGCTGCTCAAACTCATAGTTTTGACCAGGCGACAACAGTGCGACCAAATCTGATGCTGAGGTAGAGTTGAGGGCTGAAATATTCATGACTTCAGCCTGAGATTTCATTGAAGCTTCAAACAGGTGTCTACTCCATAGGTATCCCATGTTTCCTCCTCTGCACAATATTTTTCACAAAGAATTAGCGCTCAGAGTTTAGTTTATCGGGCTTGCATAATTGTAAGGGAATCATCTTTGCATCATATCCTTGTCTCCTCCCTTTTCAAACCTGTGAACTTCATTTGATTGTATCAAAGTCTGACTACATCTGTTCGCCATATCTACTGAGGTTGCAAGCATATAAACAGTCTATCCTCTGCATATGCGTCGCGCTACGTAGAGGTGCTGCTTAATCCCTCTGTGTCTCCCTTGCTTCCCTTCATTTTTGAGTTAAGTGTTTTTACCCAGCTGCAAAGGGCCAATTTCATATTACCCCCTCATTGTATAAACTCTCAATACCTGTAAAAATCTAAGGGTGGGATTCCCACAGTCAAAACTTGGCTTACTAGCACTAGTCTGTTTTAAAAGGTCAACCTTGTATATTTGAAACCATATTTTAAGTCCTCCTGGATATTACTACCCCATAAGCTTTGAGAGGCTCTCATTCTAAGCCACATAGACTCCTCAGATGAAGAAGACACACAAAGGGGGCAAGGTGGTTATAACAAAACCTGTGGATATGCATATTTTTTATATAAATAACATGGAAAGAGAGGTTTTCAGAGAGTGGGATGCCTCTCTTTCTGCTAGAATATGCAAAGAGGCCATCTAGAGGTGACAAGATAGTTTGCATTACATTTTGATGGCATGATAACTAAGGTTGGGTATTTACAATTTGAGGTGACTGAGGCCTCTATTTCAGCTGCAACAAGAATCCCTATTATAGGTGAAAAGTGGTTTAAAGCCATGGCTTTGAGTTCAGCCTATGCCAAAGATCTCCTTAAGACTAAACATCAAGCCAGTGATTTGTCTAAAGGTGTGCAAAGGAATCAATTGATTGAGCAGTTTGATAGGATACTGAAGATCATCCAGAGATATTTTACATGCAAAGAGAGATTTAACACATTGTACCAATATCATGTAAGGATTTTGCTGCATTTTACTGGTAAGGTTGAAATGAATATTCCCTACTATTTTTTAAGGAGCATAGGTAATATGTCAGACATGATTCAATCCAATTCAAAGGATGTGGATATTAGCATCTTCCACTTTGGATTGATCAGAATGCTAATCTCTGAGGAATTGGGTAAGAAAGAGATTTCATGGGAACATTTTGTTGTGGCTTCTCACTTCAAGTTGGATATAGAATCTACCCCTCAATCACAGAATGCAAGTCCTTTATCACCCACCAGTGCTATTAAAGAAGGGACCGGTAGGAAGAGAAAGGGAAAAGCCCCTGTTCAAGTTTCAGAGGTCATCAAACATGTCACAGGAACTGAGGAGGAAGTTTGTCCTTCCCCACAGAGAGATTTTTCACCACCTCCTCCACCAGGGTTAGAAGAAGTTCCTTCTTCTACTAAAACTACATCCAAGAAAGGGAAGAAGCTACACTTCTCCTCTTCTCCTCCAACAACCAATACCAAGGGAAGAAGTCCTTTCACAAGATCATCAATTCCTAGGGAAGTTGTTGAAGAACAATCCCTACAAGAAATCCCTGTACAAAAGAATAAGGGTAAAGGCATTGGAAATCCTGTGGAAAGGAAAGAAGAAACCCATGTGAAAAAGAAGAAAGATAAAAGAAAAACCACCAAGAATCCTGATGAGGCAGACAAGGAAATTCCTATGCAGGTGGAAAAGGAGTCCAAGAAAAAACCTATTGAGACTGTGCATGTCACTACTCCACCTGACAGTCAGACATTCAAAAGATTAATTAGACAACTTAGGGATGCATGAAAAGAGGTGGATCAATTGAAAACAGAGGCCATGTCTGATAGGGTGAAAATGAAAGAGCTCATGGATGGCTACAACCATACCCTTGACCTGGAAAGGTTTGCAACAAGAAAGGCCCAACCCCTTCATAGGAAGCTCCAAAACCTTTATAGTCAGAATAGAGGTTTTCGATCTCAGAACAGGAAACTCAAGGCAGAGTTGCAGTATTTTCAAGATGAAGTAGCTCAAAGAAACTTGCAGGTATTGGTTGAAGCTGCCATTGAGAAAGAGACACCAACAACCAAGGAGAGCACAACCCCACTGAAAAATCCTGTCATTTCTAAGAAGAAGAAGTCTACTGTGCCAAATGAATATCCTCCTTCTACCAAAAAGAGTGTGAGGTTAAGTGTCAAGATAAAAAAATAGCTAGAGAAAGGTGAGCCCAATTTTTGAGGATGGTTCATTTTTTGTGAGGGTTAACTGATATTCAAATATTATATTTTCCACCTATACAGGCGTTTAAGCGTTGATTCTCAGAGTTTTGGGATTTTTGTGAAGTGATAACTCCCTCAACAGTAAAATGTAGACATTCCGGTATTACATTGGTATGCTACCTACAATGCTGACAAGTTACCTAAGGATGATGGGTTTAATATTATGCAAAGTCATCACTTGCTCTGCACATGATCAAATTGGAGGCGCTGTGTTTTTTACAACGCTACCAAAATTTGTACACAAACACATAGTGGCGCTTTCGAAATTCGCTACGCAATATTTGGCAGAGACAAAATTTGCACATAGACGCAGCACAGTGGTGCTACCTAATATTTCACAGAGGCCATATTTTGTATAGGGGATAGGAAGGTTTGGCACCACCTTTTCTACTTGTCTAGTTTTGAAGTGCGCTACTCAGATTGCTACCTAAAGAAGCTACCAATAGACACCAAGTATTCAGGAGAGCCAAGATAACAACTTTTGGATAGCTGATGATGGATAAGATTGTAGAAACATAAGCTAGCATCATGAGGACAACCACATGCTCCTGAAAGACACATGAAAAACAAGGAGCTACACAATAAAAGGGAACCAAGTCAGTTTGAAGATTGGTTGGATTAGTCACCAGCTTTTTCCTATTTTTTAGCATAGGTTGTTAACCTAGTTGTTAGATGAAATAAATTCTTAGAGATTTTCAAGGGAAAGAAGCCAACTCGTACCTCCAGCTGTTGCCTCCCTTTTGTTATAAATAGATATATGAAATTCTTTAGTAGGTTCATATGGTTGATCAAGGCTCCATTAGACTATAATATTTTGATGAAGTGACTGTGATCTGGCTATGTACTGGACTTAATACATTTTGGCTAATAGAAATCAACTTCTGTTATAAATGTTCATGCTTTGAATGATTCACATGAATGATTGTGGTGATGTTATGGTGGATGTTTGATCATTATATTATCATAGTGTTTATTATCTTCCTTAGTTTCTGAGTTCAAGAAGATCTCGTGTTAAGAAACTTTCTTCCTTAGAATTTTTGTAGACCTGATGTTTACAGTAGCCCCTACATTCCTCTCATTCAAGTCTTCCCTCTATTCATACTTACTCCCAATTACTAATTGAAGTTAGCCAAGACCTTGATTGTTGGTGCATGCTAGCCCTATTTTCTGAGTTGGAACATTATCATTTTGAGTCTTTTCCATTTGACCCTTTAAAACACTCTTATATTCACATATAATCTGATGGGTACTAGGCTTGCCTTCCATACAATATTAAGGTGATTCCTAGTGCTAACAAGTTCATTTACCAATTTGCAAACCCTCATATTACAATCAAGACTAGCAATAAGACACTTGATCTAGGGACTGTTACTCCACCCAAACCCCATTCTCCAAAGACTCATGATCAAATTCCTTTACTGGAACAAAAATCCAAGAAATTTGTTGATACCCCTACAACCTCATCGAGGAAGAAGACCAAGAAGCCTATTTCTAACCCCCGAATTCCTTCAACATCTATTGATATTGCACCTAAGAAGTTACAATAGGTAATTCAACAAGACTTTCCTGTGGTCCCCACAAATAGGAGAGGAGTTAATCGATTTAATAGAGGAGATTTTTGAAAGAGTACCCAAAATACAAGAGGAAAAACTTATGAAAAACCACTAACCACTTCAGACCCTATCCAAGTATCCTCTGATCTCGAAAGCCCTCATAAAAGACTTAGGGAAGTTCCTACAGATGAATTGGAGCCTCATAGAAAGACAAAATCTGAACCTACTTATCCTTATAAACCCCCTATTACTCCTACCTCACAAATGCCTACCCTAGATCCTAAGACTGATAGACATTCTACATATTTCAAGGGATCTAATCCCTCCTCTGAGATATTTGATCCTTCTCCAGCCATTGAGAAGTTACAACAGGAAAATTTTCAACTGCTGCAACGATTGGAAGAGAGGAAGACTTTGGACACACATATTCACCATGACAATGCAATCCTCCAAGCAAAGGTGAATTCCCTTCAATGGTTGGTTGACGAAATGACCAAAACCAATCGCAACCTAAGGGCACAATTGAAACAACATAAGAGGTACAAAACACAATCTTCACGGCAAGAAGGAGAAGCTTCTAAAGCTAATCCTTCTCAACAAGTTTAGTCATGTGGGGAAATTCCTTTTTGTTTGCAGTGGGACCTGCAAAATATCAGGTGTGGGGGTAATGTTGGGCTTAGGATTTGGTTAATTTAATGATGATGATTAAATCCTTTTTGCCCAATATTGTATGTGTATTTTTCTATTTTGAAGGATGTTTGTATCAAATCACCATAACTTATACCAGGTACGTATGGTTGATGTTTTATGATGGTTTCAAGTGTAATTCAACATGTTTTAATGATTCCAAGAAGCTAATTCGTGATCTGTGTGTCATAGGGAAAAATCGCATGGTGTTTTTCCATCCGGTACCGCATCCGATACTCCATCCAACACTGCATCCGACACTCCATCCTACACTAAAACCATGGGCGAGTTGGAGGTTGTTATATCAGTGACCAATGATGGGAAAATCAGCGACATGAGTTTTTCTTGAGCTCGTGGCCTCCAACTACTGAGATTCTGACAACTTGGATTGGGTTGTTATACTGGGCGTTGATTGGATCGCTTAGTTTCTTGAAGCCACCGATGGTTAAAACACATTAAGTGTAATTTACTGGTTTTAGAGGAGGTCGACCCTTCCAGTGGCCGACCTCTCAGATTGTAACCTCTATAAATACCACAACAGTGGTCAGATAAATATCTAAGGATTTTTAAGTTCATAATCGTGAAGCTAGCATTGTTTTTGTTGTTTCAAGACATTTTCATAAACTTGTGTAAACTGTGTTTTTAATTTAAAATGATGAAATCGTGTTGTTTGAGCTCGTGATCCACTATTGAGGAGTAGCCACGACCTATTGGGGGGCCCACCAGTGGTCTGGGTGAATATTTAGTTAGTTAGCTTGTGAATTCAAGTAGTGTAATTGTTATTTCTTTCATTTCATGTACATGAGTTTTTATCATTTTTACTTACTGTGTAATTGTTGTTCATAGCTTAATTGTTTCAGTTTCTTGTTGCAGGTTGATTATGAAGGATAGTGTTAATATGCCATGTCTCTTTAATTAAATAGGAAACAAGCTTAAGCTTAAGCCACTAACCCCTGTGTGTAATTAAATGATAGTTAGAATTTTTGTATGCTGAAATAGAATTTAAAACAGAGTTAAAACATAGTATTTAGTTAATGGTTTCTTTGACAAGGTTTCGATGGATGATTAGTTGTTAGCTTTGAATTTAGTTTTCAATTTGATTATCTAGTTTTCCTAATTAGTTTTCTTATTAATTCCTTTGTCATATGTTGAAATAGAAATAGGATTTGAGTTAACTTTTTATGAGTATTTCCCTTCGCAATTTAAATTGTTAAAAATAGGACTAGTTTAATTTACTTTATGCAATTTCCATTCTAGATCTAGATTGCAATTTTAATTCGAAGTTTTCTTTTGAGTGTAGTTATTAGTTATAAATATCTAGTAGTATGAATTTTCTTACATTAGCATAGGTGTACATTTGAATTCGGTAGAATAATGTTTTCATATTGTTGATGATTAATGCACAAATTAAAGAATCACATGGATTTTTAGTGTAGTTGATGTTTATTCTATAATGGCCAAGTTCTCATTAGATTTACTAATTCATACCTTTCACTTTGATACATAAGTTAATATTCAATTTATCCCTCTTGAGTTATCATTAGTTGTTAAATGCCATCGTGATATCATAAGACACCAGAGACATAACCATCAACACTATATTTGAAGTTTTCTTGCTTTTGTAGATTATAGAATATTTTTCTTGTTATTGTAGATTAAAGAGTAGTTGTTGATTAAATTTTATTGTCATGATGCCTTCAATTCAATAGGTTAAGATTTCCTTTTATATATTAGAAGTAATTATGAAGTTTATCTTAAGAATAGAGTTCACTTGCTTATTAACTTGATTAGTTCCTTGTTGAGTAGTTTTGGTTAGTTTACTTGCTGCAAAAGTTTCTATAGGTTAATTATTTGATTGCTTATTAGTTTGCTTGCTGAATATGTTTTCATAGGTTAGGTTGAACATGGTAGTTTCTTGCTTGTTTACTTGTTTTAATAGGATAGTTTCTTGCTTGTTCATTTGCTTACTTGTTGCTGCTCATTGAATTTGAATAGATTAATTAGATAGTTTTCTTTTTGTAATGATTACGTTAATTTGCTTAAAGTAGGGTTTTCATTTGTTTTCTTAGGACAATCTATCGATCCATTGTTCAAAATTCACTTAGGGTAAACGGTTTAAGTTCCTTGATAGGGTTTGATCATTAATAGTCTTTGATTGAATATATTAGTTCTCAGATAGCCCATTTCCTTAGTTAGACTATACTACCTCTAGCCTTTCTGCCTTGGCACATATAGTGCTACAAATATAAGTTTACTTACCCTGGATTGACAATTTAATTGAGGGTTTTTAGTGCATATAGAGCACCCATAAAAAATCTTAAAAGATGGAGGGCCAATCTCTGAGGGTGTAAGAGGCTAACCCGTCGGGATACTGAATAGGTCTGCTGGCAGCGGGTACCAACTTGTGGTATGACTAGGTAAACCTGTTGGAGTACTAAATAGGCTTGCCAACAGTGGGACATTATACCTAGCGAGGATGATAATCTAACAAAAAATAATAAGAAATTTAAACTTGTCCTGATGTACAACATTACTTCTAGACAAAGATGACACAAATTATGTATGGTTAAGATAAGGTTAATGAACTCCATAAATTTTCCATTGGGAACTAACTCTGAGACTATCTCGAAACTGTCTCACCTACCTCTTCTTAACTATATGTAGGATGTTCTATCCTATAGGTGGGGCCATATTCTAACTGTCTCGTCAGACCAATATGTGAAACTTATCTCTACACTTAACAAGCTGTAAATCTTCGGCTATTGGGAGAATTGACTGGTTTCCTATATTTTTTATTGTGAGGTGTCACAATACTTAGGTGTGGGGGAGGGGTTTCATGAGTTGACAAATGATAACACTGCCTAGAAGAAGTAGAAATCTTTGTAAAAATATCTGTGTGTTGTTTTCACGATACATGCTATTACATCAACAATTATTTTATTTTTTGAAATGCTAAATATTCCCTGTGTGTTTTAAATTGTTGTACATTTCCTTGAAAAACCACTTAACTGGTTTTTTTTTCTTTACAAATGATTCATTACAGAGTTGAGATTACATGCCTCATAATATACGATATAGAGGAACATATTGTGTGAGCACGATGGAAAAACAAGAACACTCTTATCCTGCCTCTACTCCTATTCACTGTGACTGTCAAAATCGTTTTAAGACTGAGTGCTTTGGATAAAACATCCATTACAGGATGAAAAAATTTCATTTCGCACATGAATACCATATGGAGTGCTATATGAGGTGCCATTTAAAAGACCATATAAGGTGCCGAGCAACGCAACATATGAAGGATTGGACGAGATGTATACACACAGTAAATGTCCACGATTTCAGGTAACCAGGGATCAATTGAATTTATTTGAGTTAGTTAATGGAAATTGAGATTAAATGATACAATTATTAAACATTTTTATGATCAAATGTCCAAGTCGAAGACTTGGACATTGATATAACTCCTTAATCATTACAATTGCCTCCCAAAAGATGCTCTGCTCTTTGAATTCGAAATCGGTGCAATCATGCTCACACATGGAAACTCGTGTGTGATGAATTCATAAATGAATGCAATCGTTTCCACCTTGGGCGCTTTAAAAAATGGAGGTATCGCTCAAACTGTTATCTCATTTATGCATTTCGCTCATCCTCTGCTCAATTACATTCACCCTTTGCTTAATCACGCTCATCCTCGGCCTGAATGCGCTCATCCTCTGTCGAATTCTACCCTCTATTCTTTCTCCACACTTCCACCATGCCCAAACGGTATGAGCTATCCTCCAATGCTGACCTCTTTGCTATCCCCGAGTTCGCACAGTGCAGGGAAGTGTTCCTTCACACAGGGTGGGGACCGTTCTTGGCTCATTTGCAAGGCCACGATGATGGCATGTCTATGCAATTCTCCCTCGGATTCGATGGAAGGATGGTGCACCTGGGGTCTCTCACCTTCGGGGTCACTGAGGAATCAATTGCCTCAGCCACAAAGCTTCAAAGAGTTGGAGACCGTTGGTTTAAACACCACTAGTTGCCATGATTGAGCTACAACATGGTCTTTAAACCTAAGTTTCAGAATATCTCTGGAGCTAAGGGATATTCCAAGGAGTGGATTAAAGAGGAGCTAATTAACCCTCTGATAGTCATCACCAGAATGATCACTTGTGAAGGTAGATATTTCGTTTTTAAAGCCTGTCACTTTCGATTGTTAGCTCATTTTCAATTCAATAAGACATTGAATTTCCCTTTTTACTTCTTAAAAAGTATTGAGAAGATGTATTCCCAAGTACGGAAGAATGTAACCAATCCCCATAACAACCTATTCCACCATGGCCTCATCAAACTACTTTTTATAGCCGAGTTGGAAAAACATGGGAAAACATGGGATGAGTTCATTTACCAATTTTCAAACCCTCATCTTACAATCAAGGCTAGCAATAAAACACTTGATCTAGGGACTATTACTCCATCCAAACCCCATTCTCCAAAGACTCCAAACCCTCATGCTCAAGCTATCCCTTTACCGGAACAAAATACTAAGAAACTTGTTGATACCCCTGCAGCCTCATCGGGTAAGAAGACTAAGAAGCCTATTGATAACTCCCCAATGCCTTCAATGTCTATTGATCCTGCACCCAAAAAGTTACAAGAGGTAATTCAACAAGACTTCCCTATAGTCCCCACAAATATGAGAGGAGCTAATCGATTCAAAGGAGGATATTTTCGCAAAAGTGCCCGAATTACAAGAGGAAAACCTTATGAAAAACCCCCAACCACTTCGGACCCTATCCAAGTATCCTTCGATCTTGAAATCCCCCCACAAAAGACTCAGGGAAGTGTCTGCAGAAGAATTGGAGCCTCATAGAGAGACAAAATCTAAACCTATTTCTCCTCATAAACCCCTTGTTACTCTTACCTCTTAGATGCCTATACCAAATCCCAAAACTGATAGACTTTCTACATCTTTCAAGGGATCCAAGCCCTCTTCCGAGATATCTGATCATACTCCAGCCATTGAAAAGTTACAATAGGAAAAAGTTAAGCTGCTACAACAATGGAAGAGAGGAAGACTTTGGAGAAGAATCTTCACCATGACAATGCAATACTACAAGCAAAGGTGAATTCCCTCGAGCGATTGGTTGATCAAATGACCAATACCAATCGCAACCTCAGATCACAATTGAAACATCATAAGAGGCACAAGACAAAATCTTTAGGACACGAGGGAGAAGCTTCTAAAGCTAATCCTTCTTAGCAAGTCTAGTCATATGGGGCAATTCATTTTTGTTTGCAATGGGACCTGCAAAATCTTAGGTGTGGGGGTAATGTTGAGCTCTTGATTTGGTTGTTTAATGATGCCAATTAAATCCTTTTTGACCGATATTATGTATCTATTAATAACCATTTTCAAGAAGTTTTGAAGGATTTCATAGCAAATCATCATAGCTGATGCCAGGCACGTGTAATTGATGTTTTGTGATGATTTTGAATTTATTTCATCTTGATTTAATGATTACAAGAAGCTAATGCACGATCTGTGTGTCACAGGGGAAAATTGCATGTTGTTTTTCCATCCAATAGCCCGTCTAGTACTCCATCCAACACTGTGTCCGATACTTCATCGAACACTAGGTTTAACACTGCATCCAACACTAAAAACGTGGGCGAATTGGCAACTGTTATATCGACGACCTATGTTGGGAAAATCGACGACATGGGTTTTTCTCACACTCATGGCCTCCAGCTACTGAGATCTTGACATCTTGGATTAAGTCGTTATGCTAAGCATTAAGTGGCTCGTTTGGTTTATAGAAGCCACAGGCAGTTATAACACATTTAATTGAATTTGTTGTTTTTAGAGGAGGTCGACCCTTCTAGTGGTCGAGCTCTCGAATTGTAACTATTATAAATACCGCAGTAGTGGTCAAACAAAGAGGTTAAGAATTGTGAAGATAGAGTTTTTTTTGCAGTGTAACTCAAGACATTTTTATAAACTTGTGCAAGACTGCTTTTTTAATTTAAATGCCAGAATCATGTTGATTTAGCTCGTGATTCACTGTTGAGGAGTAGCCACGACCTGCTGAGGGGCCCACCAATGGTCTGGGTGAATATTTAGATAGTTAGGTTGTGTATTCAAGTTGTGAAATTGTCATTTCTTTCATTTTCCATTGTATGTGTTTTTATCATTTTAGATGATGTGTGTTTGTTGTTCATAGCTTAATGGTTTTAATTTCCTTTTTGCAGATTGCTTGTAAAGGATAGTTGTTAATATGCTGTGTCTTTTTAATTAATTAGTAAATAGCTTGCAAGCTTAGCTACTAACCTTGTTGTATGATTGAATGCTAGTTTGAATTTATGCAGGTTGAAATAGAATAGTTAAAACAAAGTATAGAGTTTCTTTGGCAAAGCTTCGATGGATTAATAGTTGCTAGCTTTGATTTTAATTCTTCGTTTTCTTATCTAGTTTGCTTATTTAGTTTGCTTATCAATTTTCCTGTAGTATGTTAAGGTATAAGTAGAATTTAAACCATGTTTTTATACACATTTTAACTTGCAATTTGAATTGTTAATAATAAGATTAGCTTAGTTTATTTTACGAAATTTCAATTCTAGAATTAAATTGCAATTCTAAATAGAAGTTTGAATTTGAGTTTAGTTTTTAGTTATAAGTCTTTAATTGTGTGAATTTGCCTACATTAGCATAATATTGCATTTGAATTAAGTAGAATAGTGTTTTCTTATTGTTGATGATTAATGCATAAATTGAAAGATCACATGGATTTTCAGGATAGTTGATATTTCTTCTATGATGGCTAAGCTCTCGTTAGATTGCTTGATACATACCTTTCATTTCGCTATAGAAGTTAATATTGAACTTATTCCTCTTGAGATATCGCTAATTGTTAGATGCCATCGTGATGTCAAAAGACACATAAGACATAATCATCGTCATTATATTTGAGGTTTTCCTGTTATTGTAGATTAAGAGTAATTGTTGATTAATCTTTGAATATTGTCATGATGCTTTTAATTCAATAGGTTAAGATTTACCTTTGAAGATTAGAAGTAGTTCTAGATTTTATCTTAAGAATAGAGTTCACTTGCTTAATAGCTTGATTAGTTACCTGTTGAGTAGTTTTAATTAGTTTACTTGCTGAAGAAGTTTCCATAGATTAATTATTTGATTGCTTATTAGTTTACTTGCCGAAGAAGTTTCCATAGGTTAGTTATTTGATTGCTTATTTGTTTACTTGTTGATGCTCATTAATTTGAATAGATTGATTAGATTAGTTTGTTGTTGCTATTGTTCATTAAGTTGAATAGATTAAATAGATGACTTGCTTTTGCTTGTTAGATTGATTAAGTTAACTTGTTCAAAGTAGGGTTTTCATTTGCTTCTTTAGGACAATCCATCGATCCATTGTTTAAAATTTGTTTAGGGTAAATAGTTTAAGTTTCTTGATATGGTTTGCTCATTGATAGTCTTTTCTTAAGTAGATTATCCCTTAGATAGACAATCTCCTTAGTTAGACTATACTTCCTCTAGATTTTCTGCCTTGGCACATACAGTGCTACAACTCTAAGTTTACTTACCTCGTGTTGACAATTTAATTGAGAGATTTAGTGCATATAGAACACCCATCACAAGGTAAGGAATATTTCATGTTATTGCTTATTTTCTTGGTCACAAGGTTAATTTTCTAGGATTTTGGGGAGTATAAGGGAATACAACCCCACCAATCCCATTATATTTGTCTTGGAATAATTTGTTGCATAAATGAATACTAGGAGGAGTAAAAGGGTTTACACCCTCCTAGGGTTTCCCTTAGCTAGTCTTGCTTGCCTTGGGGAGTAAAATGGTTTAAACCCCCAAGGAAGTAGCACAACTAGATATTTCATTTGTAAAGACTCCATAACCCAATAGTTAAAGGCATTAATCTCTTGCAATGGCGAAATAAAATCATTGCATTGGGTTACATGGAATTACGAGATATTGAAATTGCTTAAGTTGGAATATTTTCTACATGTTATAATCTTTCTTGTGCCCTAATTAGCCAATGATTTCATTGCTGCAATAAATTTAATGCTACAACCATTAGGGCTGCAACAAACTTCACTTTCTCTCATCATTTACTCACTCTTCAACCGTGGAAATTGACTTCTAAACCTAGATTATTGTTCTACTGGTTATGCGATATTTTTTTGGTGGTTTACTTGTCGATATTATAGTTGGAACTTACTACTGTAACAATTTTTTACTAAAGCCATAAGGCTGCCCTAACACTTTGCTGATAACTTCATTTGGCAGCCCTAATTTACCATCAAAGTTCATGCTTAAGTATTGGAAGGTTATCTATTGTTTTAGTACTTCATTGTCCAATAATTATTTGACAATTTTGATGGTTAAATATGAAGTAACTAGTTGTTTTAATTGATGATATATATTTCTGTTGACTGCTGCAAATATGGAAAACAAGCTTAACTTGCTTGTCCATTGTATTTTTTTAGCTTGTATCTTGTATTTTCTTGTGTCTAGGGAAGGTACAACCATCTTCCGCAGGTACTATAACACCTGACAACCATAAACCACCTTTGAAGCTCATTGTCAAGCCACTCTCCACTTAGAAACTTGACCTATAGGGGAATCTCTTCATGAGTATCACTTTCCATCTCACATTCCCCCTAGGGTCATTTGGAACTCGCCCTTGTGTCAGATTTTTCCTTCACAGAAACGAGGGAGGTTTTATATAAGGTGAAAATGGGTAAAATCTTTGACCATTATCGCCATCTAGTAGATTGGGTCAGGCTTTTCCCAACCTACAATTTGCACAATAACATTTTGGCATCATTTTCGTGGAAGATTTTGAATCTTCTTTCATGCCCTAATGACACTTTGACAAGCTACCATCTCAAATCCTTTACTCCTATATTTCCTGGAGACTCCACTTGAAGGACATTATCCTTCCACCTTTGATGAGCTCTTCTTGGAGCTCATCTGGCAACTCCATTTGTGGAAATTTCCCTTTCCCTTCCCTCCATTTTTTATGAACATTAATTTCATTTGGAGACTCCATTGAAGCCACATCCCGGATAATGGAACCATGACATCATGGGGGATTTACCATGTTCCTTCCACAAGGTATACCCTTCTCTCGACGTTCAAAATATCCTTGGATACCCGAACCTTTGACCTGTAGGGTGGAGGGAAAATTGCCCCAAATTCTGTGGTGACTCAACTCTAGAAGTCACCCATGTTGTGAACTTTATGAGGTATGCTTCAAGTATAAATGTAATGAGTGAGTATGTACTAATGAAAATTTGTGTATCTTCTCTAGACTCGAGTCAAAGGAAGTGGCTTGTAGACTCATGTGATCTAAAAAGTATCTGATCTTCTACAAAGCTTGTTGAATAATTTCTCATGTATTGGGGACCAACTACTTAGGATTTGCAGACTACCCTCCAAGAGCTCAAATATTCCCTTTACAGAGAAGGTTTTCCATTGGATGAAAAGACAATAACTGAAGAGTGAGAGGTTGAATAAGAATATCACCCACCACCTACAGAAGAAGTGCTTGAAGAGCATATCCATGAAGAAATTTGTCAAGAAGATATCGATGATGAAGCCCTTGATGAGACATCAATTTCCATTTTATTGCTTGATGAAGATGATCTCGTGGAGGAACCCTATGACATGGTTGATCAAAAAATTGATGATTTCATACATGTCGGGAGGCGTAGATGGGATGTGGTTTGTTTCACTTTTGATAAAGATCACATTTACAACGTTGAAGGTAGTTCTCAAACAAAATGGTTTGAGTTGTCGTATTCAAAGGATTGGTCTTCATGCACACTGTTGACGATTAAAAAATTGCAACGAATTTTTTTCCTGCAAAGTATTGATAAAGCCTATTATTATAATCTAATAGGATAAATAATACTAGTAGGTGGGACCCCCTTGTAGATTGGAGATCAGATCTGGTTCTTTTTGATGTTGTGCTATTTTTCGACACTGCTTACATGGTTGATGAGATATTTTTTTATTGGCAATTGGATGATGAATAAGACATGATATGTGTTTCTTTTCTACTGCTCTAAGCTCAAATTTTATGTTACAACGACCATGTTGTCTGTTGTTTCCATTGCTATCAATGCTTGGATTTGTTACTATCACACCTACACAATAAACAAGTTAGCAACAACACATAAGAGAAATTGAAAAGAAATAAAAACAACCTAAAGGAAAATGCAAAGGGAAGAAATCAAACTATGCTCTTATACTACACTACATGCATCGAAATTTAAGTAATTGTTGTTATCCTAGCTAATGGGTAAATACTATGCGATTTGTTGATTTATATGGTTGATACACATGATGTTTAAGTTGGAAATGGTAAGATATGATGTGGGGGGCACGTTTTGACAAGTGATAGATGCTAATTCCAATGCATGGTTTAAATGAATGGTTAATGGAAAGCTTGCTGGCATGTACTAAGGAATTAATGGACTAAGGATGGAGGCTGTTATCACTCCAAGAAACCCTTTGTGGTTGCAGACCAAAGGTGCTTGGTAACTTAAGAAATAAATGTTTTTGTATTTGTAAAGGTGGATCAATGGGATAACTCAATTCAACTTATGGCATTCAGACATCAAAGTGATAAACAAATAGACAGTGCTCTCCAAGATTGGTTAAACAGTAAGATAGCTTTAAGTGGATGAACAAAAGATTGTTCATAAACCAGTGCAAAGCAGGGCTTAATAAACAACTAAAGAGACTGATAATAATGTCATGAACCAAACAATAGGATAACAACTATTCAAGGTTGGACAACAATACATCAGTGAAGAAA
>SNQJ01S0000344.1:735126-747504 GCA_010110895.2 Picea sitchensis | reverse complement strand
TTTATTTACATAGGGTTTTTTTGTCAATATCACAATTTCAATTAGGTCGCAAATAACTATGATTTTCACGTTTAGGAAAAAACAATTTTTTTACGTAGCATCACTTTTTGATTTAGGTGTTGATTTTAAGGTTTTTCTGAGCTGTTGTCTGAGTTTCGAAGGCCATGCTCGAAAAATGTTGTAATTTTTACCACGTTTAAAAAAAATGGTGCTACTAGTAGCACCAATTTTTGATTTGGGGGTTGATTTTCATGTTTTTTACACAAAAATATGGGTTTTAAGTGCTAGAGTTCTCGTTTTGAGGTCACAGTTCTCGTTAAGTCGGTAACTATGTTTTGACAAGCCCTAACAGGTGGATACCTCTCACTTGACGGGACACATTTATCTGTTCCTCGGAATGGTAAGAATATTATAGTTCTTAGAGAAGGAATAATTTCACCCTACATAGAGAGTGTTCTGCAATCTAGCGTAAACTATATCGAAGAAGACATAGGAGTGTACTCCATCTTTGCTGAAGAGGATAATATTCCTCTGGAAGGAATTAATCCAGATGATGAATTATGGTGTATGCACTTTGATGGTTCACACTCTAAAGAAAGTAAGGGGGATGGTATTATCTTGGTTTCCCCTACAAGAAAAATTCATAATCTGTCATACAGGTTGGAGTTTGCTTGTTCAAACAATGCCGCTGAATTCAAAGCTTTGTTGTTAGGCATTGAGAACTCCCTTAATCTTGGTTGTGGTCACCTTTCATTTTTCGAAAATTCTGAGCTTGTTGTGAACCTGATACGTAATACATACTCTTCTAGTGACAAGATGATGGAACAATACTCCCAAACTGTTTGGGCACTTGTCTTGAACCTTCTATCTTTTAATATCACTCTTGTTAAGAAGGAGTTGAATTCAATAGCTGATCGATTAGCTGTCTTTGTAGCCTCTCCTACTCAGCAACTCTTGCCTCGCTGGCCTGATTGTGCTTTCCAATATCTACATCGTCCATACATTTCTAAGAATGAAGGATTCTGGAAGGCCATCCTTAACGATGAGATCATTTGTGTTTCCATTCAAAATGAACCTCCCGAGCTCGAGGAGATTATATCTGTAGAAAATAATAAGATTCCTGAGGGCTTGACTCCTCTTGAGAGTTTTTTTTCCTTGAGTGTTGTAGGAAATAAAGAAAAACAAAAAGAAGAGGAGTTACAGAGGAAGGTGATTGAAACCATCCTCCTGATCATTAGGACATTTGAACCTTCAACCAATGTTAAAATAAAGGTCCAATGTTCTGGTAAAGAATATATGAGGTCCATCGGACTACTTGGTGAATCTCAAAAGGTTTTTGCTTGGTCTTATGAGGATCTTCGTGGTTTTGATCCTGGTCTTGTTTAGCATATTATGAAACTAGCTAGGAAAAAACAAGAATTTGTTAACTCTGCACTGGAAGAACCCTTTCGAAGGGATTTGAGAGATTTCTTAAGGGCTGGAAGGTTTTTTTCAGCCCCCCCTAAATGGGTCTCAATCTAGGAATCAACCCCAAGGACCACTAATAATATCAGAACTTGTATTTGTCTTTGAACTTTTAGACAAACGATTATGAGAAATCCCTTTTCCCCTCTCAGTATAGAAATGTGTTTGCAATAGGTTGTGGAGTCACAGTTAAGACCCTTACTTGAAAATTTGTTTGGTTACAATGAAATCAAAGTAAAAGGGGAAAATGTTCACAACACCACTTTCATTACTAATTGCGATACCATGCCTCACAAATGCCGGATTTTTATCTTACTTGATACAGGTACTGCTTTAAAAAAAACTATGCACATGACTTTCGATGAATTGGTCAGTCTCCATCTCTATCTTGATGAGCTAATGATGAGTATTAAGGGAATTATTATTACGTCATATTTCCAAGTGATCAGTCCTTTCCAAATTGCTTTTGTCTTGGATACTAATTCTTATATCTCAAAAGATTTATAGGAGCAATTGTTTCCCTACAGCACTAGCAACCCTCGCTTGAAATATTGCGAGGAACCAACATGAAAAGTTCTAATGTTGTCTGGATTTTGTTGTATTTTAGTATTCTAGTTGTGCTTTGAATTTTTGTGCTTCTTTTTGTTGCTTCAAAATACTTTGATTTTTTCTTTCCAAGTCAAGTTTTTTTTTTCCTTGCTGCGCTTCAATTTTGTCTTTTATTGTTGTTGTTTTAGTTCTGCATTTTACTTCTGTTAGGTTTGGGTTTCTTCTTATCTTTTAATTAATTTGGTCAAATAGGATGTTGGATTAATTTTTCCACAATAACACTCCTTCAAAGCATTGTTAGTCGATAACAATCAAGCTTACATAGTTATGATGTCTCCTCTGTAGGGCCCTTGAAATTGTCACATATTTCCACTGTTGTCTTACAAGGAATTGGTTATTTCCCGCTTCTTCTTGTCATTTATTCATCCATTGAGATCTTAAGAAAAAGCCTGTTAGTCTTTCTCTTTGAAATTTAAGAGCATATCCCAGCTGATTAATTATGCATACAGTGGTAGAAGCCTCTCATACTTAACATTTTTCATAAGTTGTTCCTGAATTCCTAGTCATTTTTTCATTAAATCCGCTCACTTCCCCCTGTTGCATAATTATTCTGGTTACGTCTTCTAAAATTACTGCTCTTGGTTTGCGAAACCATGAGTTCTGAGTTCTAAATCTGTTGAAAACAAATGTTCCTATGGAGTCGCTAGTTTATTGACGATTGAAAGTGTCAACGAAGTTTCGCCCGCAAAGTGTTTCTAAAGCCTATTATATTAAAGACTAAATAATACTAGTAGGTGGGACCCCTTTGAACTATTGGAGAGCAGATCTATGTCATTTTTTATGTTGATATGATGTGTGATACGCCTCACATGGTTGAAGAAGATCTTGTTGGTATTGGTTGATGAATTGAGCTCATGAAGGGTTGATTCCTTCTGTTACTACAACCTATGCTACTCATTAATGTCATTATTGTCTGTTATTATCACACCTGCCTAAAAAACATGTTAGTGAAATTATGTGAAAGGAAAAATACTATAACAATTGCAAAGAAAAGGGAACTAGTTTTGAAATACCACATGCGAATAATTTGAAGGAAATGAGAAACAATTTCTAGGGGAAGATTTTAGAGCTATCCTAACTATACTACATGCATGAACAAACTTGATGATTATTGCTAAACCCTAGCTAACAAGTAAATGATTATGAAGTTGTGATTGAATCAGATGTTAATATTCATATGGTTGAAATGTGGTGGCGCATTTGGCAAGCTGGTGAACATTGATGGTTAGGCAATTTTGTTTGAGTTATATAATGTGAAATGGGATATGGTGATCGTGTTGTTGTCTTTTAATGTGGTGATGGTTTCGATACATGTTTGATTAGTTGTGTTAATGGAGAATTTGTTGGCATGTATTGTTGAGTTAATGAGATGTGGGTGGAGGTGACGTGCAGTAAACCCTACCCATTGGTCGCAACCCTAGCCAAGCTATTGTTTGATCTTGGTGTTGTGTTATGCTCTGAAATTTTAGCAGGGAGGAACCGCTCGGCCAACTCTCGTTTTAAGGAATTTGATTACAGCTATGTATTTTTTTGGCCATTCGTGATTTAGGTTTGGTTATGAAATGGTTACTGGCTCAGGTGTATGGATTTGTGTTTTCCTAAGTGCTACAACTGTGTGAAATTTGGGTTCTGGAAATGAAGAGAGAATGGTTCTTCCTGTGACATTTTTGAGTTCGTCGAGGCTATTGGTTCTCTTGGGTGATAGTTTTTGTTATCACTGTTGTTTGGTTGGAGGTTTTTTTTTTGTTTAGTTTTGGGTGGATAGCTATATTCACACATCGTCACTAATCCAATCTCTGGCTATCATGGGTTTAATGGTCAAAGGTTTTCTGCATCACCATGTTGTGTTTCACCCTGACATTGGTTGTTTCCACCGCTAAGGGTCACGAACTGAGTGTTATGTTCTTAAATCGACCATGTTTTCACCCCAGTACTGCTTTATTTTGGACAAAGAACACGAGGGTTATACCCTACGTGCATTAAATAAATTGCCCAACCGAATGAGAGCCTCACCCTTTTTGTTGGCCCCCTGCCATGGATTGTTACCTATTTTCAAATGAATCATGTCTCTCTCTATGTGCACACCCTTGGCCTCGAAAGTTCCACCATTACGAGGAGTTGGCTTCGCTCCTTGGTGTTGGTTACAGAGTAGACCCTTAACCCTCTAGTCTCAAATTTTGTAAAGGAGATTGTCGTGCCTATCAAGTTGCTATGGGTTATCATGGATCGAATGTATGGTTGAATACTTGTGAATACGAATTCACCCAGTTGGTCGTATGGCATGCCTGTTGTTTTAGAATTTAGTTACTACATCTGTGATAATAAGGATAAACCCTTCATTGCCAATTGTACTTTCAAAGGATATAGACACCCTCCTTATGTTAATAACTCAGTATTATTAATGGAGAAGGCCTCTACCCCGATTCAATTCGATGCGAGGGCACGCGTAGTTTCCACAACTTGTTGGATTGATTGATTTTTTACAACAGTGGAAAGTTGTTGGTTGTATGCAGCCACTAGTATTTGCACTCATGATGATTTGGATGATGGATGGAATTGGTTACAAATGCTTGGTGTTGTTCACACATGTCGCATTTTGTGTATGGTGTTTTGCAAGGTAAAGTAATGGGCATGGTAACTATGGTTTTCTTTGGTTCTAAATGACTATTGAACTGGATGACTATAGAAAGTATATCCACTGCATCCTTGTGTTTTTGGTTGAATGAGAATGAGTGCATAGGTCATGGTCAATCACAATGTGATTAAATCGATAGATCAACACGATATGTTGAGTTATTATCGTGATTGTGTTAAGTGGAAATTTTGCACCATGGAGTTTTGCTAGCTGCGCATTGTGTGTGGTATGGATAGATTGTTTTTCATACTCAGGGATGCCCACAAAGTTTAAGCATGTTTATTTATTGCAAATCGACCACTGGTTTAAGTAGGCATGTTGTTGATGACAGTCATGTTGGATGGGTGGCCCAACTTTTAAGTCACATTGAATTTTTTTCTACAATGGAAGAACTACATTTCCTAGGCAAAAATTACCCCATGCATAGCTTGTGTCTAAATGGTGGTTGTTGGTTGTATGATTGATTATCATTACAGGCGCGACAATTTGGTCTTGACTATTTTTTTTACCACCTATACATGTTTAACGAATATCATTGCATTTAATTGATGGGCCCGATTGCAGTGATAATGAATTCATTGTTAATTTGAAACATGAATTTTTGTAACATTGTTGTGGATTGAAGAAATGCATGGGAAGTGGTTGATTTTGATAGTTACAGATTGGAAATGGGTACTGTGCGTAAATTGTTATAAAATTCAAAGTATGTGAATGAAGGGAACACAACCTCTTGCAAATTGTATAGGATACCCACTATTTTGTGATGGAACTGTGTGGACATTTTATTATGCACAATGAACTTGTTAGATACACAAAAATTATTATTTAGTCAAGTGATGGATGGTTGATGCATCTCCTTTCACATAATGTTTTATGGATCACTTAATTAATTCCATGAACAATAATCGTCTTTCTTCCCTTCCATTATTTCACTTTCTGCTAATTACAAACCCCGTCACCTCCCATATTCCTTTCTCACTCCCTGTTATGAGATTAATTACAGTCAAGAGAATTTTTGTGTTAAAATGGATGAAAGTGGCAGTGTCTGGTGTGGATTGTAGTGAGGTTTTATTGGTTTTCTTTACAGTTGATTGTTGTTGTCATTGCGAAGTGACCATTCTTCTCCCCTTTCATTATATCATATTTTCGCTCAATACAAACCCCTCACATATCCCAGAACCCTCTTTCACCGCCCTGCTTGTTGATTAACAGTAAAACAATTTGTATTTATTGGATTGCATGAGTCTGATACATTCTGAGCCAAATCTATTTCATATGTTTAAGAGTTGTCATGCATGGTTATTTAAAAGATTATTTTCTAATTGATTACACATGCATGATGAGTTTTTTCAGTCGAGGAAGCCATGGCCAAGGAAACAGAGGTAGAGGTAACTGAATCCAAGGCCCAAGAAGGCCCAAGATCTCTATACATTTTGACGTTGATTCAGAAGAGCTTGGCCAAATGTTTCATGCTAGATTATTTAATTGGATTGGGCAGGGAATAGTACGACCTAGGCCTGAAAGGCCTCCTTTCCAAGCCCCAGAAGCACCCATGATCCCTGTACCTCCTCATGTCTCATTACAACCTGAGGTCCCTGAAAATGATGGATGGCGGGAGATTGTCCACTCGACAATCTCCCAACATCGTGGCTGGCCCAACTTGTCTTTGCCTCCTCCTCCACTAGTTAAACCCATTGTCCAAGTTGCCCCCATCACTTGCCAGTGCAATCCTCCCATGCTAGCAAGAGACTGAAGACTGAATCCCGCCATGAATTTGATAAAGGAAAAACCACTGCTGCCCCTTCCTCACCCTCCAATGACTCTAACAAATCCGTGTATTCCCAAATGCATTTGAGGGAAGATTGTTCCCACCTGATTAGCGAGATTAAGCCCAAAGTCTCTGCACAACCTAAGGCAAATTCAGGAAAATCAAGAGCTGATAGCAGCAACCAAGGAAGGGTTGCATCACAGAATGGGAAATATGGCTTTTGAGTTTTATGTTATCTAGTGTTTTATGACAATTGATTTCATGGATCTTTGGACAACATGTTTATTTTGGACATATGAGTATTATTTTTGAAATGATTTTAAATTTCATGAGTTTAAATTGCCAAAAGTGAATATGTTGATGGGAGGCACAAGGAGGTATGTTTTGCTTAACTAATGGTTATGTTATGATTGTTATGGTTGTTATGAATTAAAGGGAGTCACAAGGGGTCCCACCTACTAGTTATTATTTATTTATGACCCTTATTATAATTATTACTTTTCCCCCTAACTAAAGTTAGTTGAGTCTTTTAATTAACTTAACTAATGAATTGGTTCAACTTCTTCAACCAATTTTAATTTGTTAAAAGCAAAAGGAAAGGGAGGAATAAGAGGAGGATAGAAGCATAAGCATGATAAGGTTTTCTCTTTGAGTTTATGTTGAGATAGTTTATTTTTCATTCATTCATGTATTCATCACAACCTAATTCTGTTTTGTGACAACATGGTCTTATTGTAGACAACACTATTCAGTGTTGAATAAAATCATCCAGACACTTGTTTTTCAGAGGTGTTGATCTATCTTTGATAGTCTGTGTAGACTTGTATGTTTGTGAATTAAATTTCATGACTGATAAAGGCTATTGTGCAAAGTCGAGTGGGCAACAATCTGTGGCAAGTTGATCCAGCTTTTAGAGTTCAGTTTTGGTTTTCTGTCAGAGGTCCTTTTGTATGTTCCATCGGGGATGTCTAAGTTTGACTTTGGTCTAAGATTTCTATATGAGATTTTGTAAAGAAAATGACTCTTTGGTGAATTGGAATGAAATAAAGGATTGCTTTATGTCTCAATTGTCTTGATTATCATCTTGGTGTCCTTACTTCTGTTCTTACATTTATTTCAGCAACTGTTATATTCAGAAAATTACATAAAAAATGAATTTCCAACAAGCTTTTTGTTGATAAAAGACTAGCCTAATCACTCGTAATTAATACTTGTGAGTTAGGATGTTATTTTTGTTGGCTATTAACATAGGGTGATATTCCCATCTACTTTTCTTTAGCCAATTAAAGTCTGAAAATGTTTGAGTAAGATCAATTCATATATTTTCCTCAACAAAGTTTTTACACAGTATGGTTTTGTTGCAGTTTGATTAATTTGAGCGATATTGTGGCTGCCTCCTTGTATTGGGTTAATAGCTCGGAACGATAGGTTGAGTTAATGATAATGTGACTGTGTATTTTAAAATTGTCAAATGAGAATGTTGCATCATGGTAATTATGGCATGGTTATTGTTACACATCAAAATTACTCACTTCAATAGTGTCGCAAGTGTTGTAAGTGTCGCATCTTGTCTGCAAGTGTCACATATTGATCACAAGTATCGCAAGTGTAGAAAACATCATACTACCATATTGCCTATGTTGTGCCTCTAACGACATCATAAGAACACTTAAGACACACCAAAGACTAGTTTTGAAGATGAGAAATCAATTGACAAAGAGTACAAGCCTTTTTCCACTGGAAAAACCACTCAAATATGGATTTTGGAGAGGAGCACTCCCCTAACCACTGTCAGGGAGTGCTAGCACTCCCTGGGCCTCTTTGGGGGAGTGTTTGAGCGCTCTATGCACCCTTTTGGGGGAGCTCTATCTTTTCTGAGCGATTTTTTGGTTTGTTGAGACAAATCAAGGAAGAATCCCTCAATTTCTGAAGGTGGTTTGATTTGAATAGAAGGTAAAGGCATGATCTTAGGGAAGATCCTCAACTGAAGGAGAAGAATCCTCAACTTATCCCAAAGATATATCAAGTGGTTGGGCCTCTCCAAGGTTATATAAGGAGGCCTCCTCATGGTGAAAGGTGTGGAGAGACTAGAGATTGATACCAAACTTATGATCCTATAAGTGGTATGAAAAGAAAAGATTGGAGATGTGAAACTTATGATCTCATAAGTGAGATGTCATCAAAGAAATCAATGTAGATTACTTGAGCAAAGGGGTTGGACATGGAGAACTGGAAGAAGTTGTTGCACCTTCATCAAAGGATTGTAAGTACTTTGACTTGTTCTTATCAATATATCAATGCTTGGCCCGTTTCTTTCAAACTTATGTTTGTTCCACATGAGTTTGTCTTCAGTAGATAGATCTATATTTGAGATAATATCAGTAGAATAGGAATTCCATTGTATCTTTGTTTGTTCTATAGGACCTATCAGGGAGTTCAGGATCGAAGCTCAGCCTGGACTTTGCAAGGACAAACATCGTTAATAAGGTATATATATTTCTTAATTTCCTTCGTATGTTAGCTTGATTAGATCTAAAAGGATGTGAGTGTCCATGTTAAGTACTTTTCTTTCTTGGCCTTAGGAGTCTATAGACCAAGAGGGAATCCACTTGTCTGCAGGAGGATTCACCTATAACAGAAATTGGCGACTCCACTGGGGAGGGGCTCTGATTTTTGTTTCCATTCCCATATCTCGTTTTGGTCCTTTTCCATTTTATTTACCTTCTCCATACTGTCTTTGATTCTTAGATTTGTTTGACTGCCTTTTTATTTCATCATGATCACCCTGATTTGTTGATCTTGCTTGGAATTTTGTTATTCTGAGTGATTTTCTTAGTTTTGAGAGCAGAGTGCTCCCCCTCTGTTGTTGTCAGAGTGCTAGCACTCCTCATTATCCTTACATAGAGCACTGGAAGGATCTATTGCCCCTTACACTAGAGCGCTACCCAATTTTTGTGAGAAATTATCCATAATTTTCATCCTCTGAAGCTATTTCTTAGTTTTGGCATTGGCTCGGGAGTTTTATAAATCTCATCTTGGTATTGGCCTTCAAATCCCTATTTTCTAAGAATTGATATCTTCTTGTTTAGAAACTTGACATTTTCTTTCCTTGCCTTGAAGTCACTCATTGTCTTTACTGACCTAGAGTTAACTTGTTGTTTTCTTCTCATTTATCTGACTATGTGAAATATTTTGTGAGGAAATACAAAGGTCTATGAACCTTTCCTTTTGATCTTTGAGGTCAGTTTTCCAACATTTCTCTTTTGTTTGAGGTTTTTTGGTTCTTGTTTGCAAATTTGGTTATCTTTTTCCTTCTTGTTTATTCACAACGAGAGTGTATTTTTGTTTGTGTGAGGTTTGATTCTGATTGTTTAATCCTGAAACCTGATTGACATTAGAATTTTTACATCTGATTATCATTCACATATTAGAAAAAGGACATATTTTAGTGATTGGTTTGGATATTAGAAGGCATTTCTGAAATTTTTAGCATTGCATTGGATTTGATTGAGAAACAATTGATTGATGATATTGCATCTTAGTGTTTGATAGTGAAAATAACTTTTATCCTTCCCTTAAATAGGAATTCATCAAAAGAAACGATTGCTTATCATCTTTTATGCATTTTTTTGGGAATTGAGTCCTGCAAAATGAACGCTAATTAAAAATTATCTAGAACATTTTGTTTTTAGGATCTTCCACCAACATTATACTAGGACTAGTACTTTTGATTAGGTTGTGAGTAAAACTCTCCAAAGTTTTTCAAAACAAACATTAGCATCTTTCAATAGGGAGAGAAAATATGATTGTCGTATAGGCTTTCTGGGATCCCCCTCTCACACAGGGGTTGCGCATGAGGTCGCATTCGAGAGAATTACGGGGATTATCCCTCTGTGGTTCAACTGTTTGTAGTGGTTGGATCGTATATTGGGGGTCACTTGAGGGTATACCCACGATTATGTGTGGGAGCCTCTCAAGTTGATTTCAGACTTGTTATCCTGCCCATACGTTTGGATCAGACTGTCGACTGTACCCACCCAGGGGATGATTGCGAGTTGGTGTCCTTAGTTTCCATAATATTTAGGTACTTACACAAGGTGACAGTGAAGGGAAGTCTCACTGTACCTGGAACAGACATTGGTCAAACTCACTCGGGCTCCTTGGAGGGTAAATCCACAATTATTGTGTGGAAGCTTGCACCAAGGTGAAAGTCCGTTAAGTAGGTTTCCATTGTAACTGTTCCACCATATCCTAGCCCCTTTTTGACTTGATCATGCGACGTTAGATTTCATCACCAACTAGTATGATCATCGAGAGAAGTTTTGTTTGCTTGGTTTTGATTCCTAGATTTTATTAGCGTATGTTGTTTATTTTTGTTAGTTGGACCTAGATTTTCAGCGTGTATGGTTATTCTCCAAAATTGAGCCTATAGATGATAAAGGTATTCATCGATTGCATAGGATGCAAGGGATGCCTTCGGAAGGCTACCAACCCTTACCTCCTAACCCTCCAGAAGACAACTACCATGGAGAGGTATAAAATCAATCTGATGTTGGGAGTGTTGTTACTCCTTCGTTAGAAAATCCAGAAGGCGCTTTGGTTACGGTTGAGAATCCCACTCCTCGCACTACATCTATGTCGGTAACCCCTCTCGAACCACTTTTTATTCATTTAGAATCTCTTGGGAACATCATATACTAAGAGATCCCACAATTACCTGAGAGAGCATTTACCGAAACATATATGGGATCCACATAACCAATCTTTGGTGATGAGTATAGGACTCATATTCCTCCTACCACTGCAGTAGATACCAATCCCACACCTACTCGTTCTGTATGGAGGACTTCATCAGGACATGATCTGTATGAGAATTTTGAATCAATTCGGAAACCATTTCCTCCTCATGACCCTCCTGTTGAAATGGGACCATCCGGTCAAACTATGAATCACCCCATCGATCAGGTCATTAACCCTACTATTACGTCAGCACAAGTCCATCCTAATGCTGGACACATCACCTCTACTCATTCCCAAGGCACTTCTATCCCTGCCCCCACTTTTAAAAACTTTCACTCTACAACTCCACATGTTCCGAATGATCTTGTTGGGACATCTTTTCACCAAAGAATGCAGACCCTTGCTAGCCAAATACAACCTACTGGAGGGAAACCACCATCAAGAAGACCTATCCCTTTTGGAAGAACACCATTCTATGGTGGGCCTACCCCTCCCGGGGGATAGCCCCCTTTTCATGTTCCTCCTGGAGGGAATCCTCCCTATTTCAGTCATACCCCAGTCGTTAATCCACCACTGGCAGGGGGGAAACCTTCGTTTGTTGGAAACCCTTCACAATCCTGGGGAGTATCTTCGAGAGGCATGTTTACCCAACCCCATGTTGGGGGGAACTCATATCATAACCCACAAGGAGGAGTATTAAATCCTGTTCCTTGTGGACCATCTTATGGATAACCTTATCCGGGCATCCCAGACACCACCTGGGGTCCTCAAGGACAACAACCTTATCCTTCCCAAGGGTCTAATGTTTATCCTCCCCCTAATTTGTATTTGACTCTGGGTGATCCAGGTGGCTATCGGTGGCCACCCACCTTTTCCAAATGGCTCAAAACAGTTTTCTGGCCATTTTGGTAATTTACTATTTTTAGCAGGTTTTAACTTCCGGGGCCATTTTGAGGGTCCAAATGAAGGTTTTTCGAGATATAGGTTCTCAATGATAGAAAAAGGCATAATTGAGCCCCCAAAATGAATCTCCTCAACAATACCTTTCCAACGAGCTATCACACGCCTAAAACGGAGATCGTATGCAAAAGTTACGACCTCGGGAAGTTGATGTACTCACTTACCCAAACGGGGCCCACATGACTTTTGGCGCTTCATCTCC
>SNQJ01S0000344.1:690192-735116 GCA_010110895.2 Picea sitchensis | reverse complement strand
ACTTTTGGCGCTTCATCTCCTAGGGTTAGGTTTTTGGATGTCTAGGACTTTTGGCATTCCCGTCTATTGTAAAAGGGCCTTCCGAGCCTCATTGTAATCATCTTCTTGCGAATGCGAGTAGCCGTCACATCTCTTCTCAGAGAGAAGCTGCCACCATTTTAGCGAGTCTTTCACTCTGTATTTTTACAGTCTCTGTACATTTCTTTGATTAATGGAAATCATGTATTACTGTATATCTGTGTTTATGGTTGCATCTCTGATACATTTCTGTTATATTATTGAATATCTGCAATATCTCTGTGCATTTCTTTATTATATCTCCTCTCTCATTTCGTGCCGAAAATAATCTGGATCACCGGGATCTACTTCTTACCCTCCTCAAGGGAAACATGTTTATCCTCCTTATGGGCAAGAAAATCACCCGGCTTATAATGCTCAGAACCCACCTAGTTATGCAAATGTTTCTCAACCATCATCGAATCCTGCTTATCCTAGTCACCAACAACCGTATGTAGGAGGACCTACTGGTTACAATTATCCACCTAACCCGGTTTATGGTCTACTAGTGTTCCTATGCCACACCAATATCATCTGCAAATTAACCGACAGTTACCTTTCCTTGTGAATCTAGATCTCCCAGACTTGTCTCGGTTAAACAATGATCCTATTTTTCATTCCCCGGTTTGGCTAGTTATTCCAGCTAAACTTCCTTATGATATTCCGAAATTTGACAGAAAATCTGGAGAAGATCCAAATAACCATGTGATGACCTTCCATTTTTGGTGTTCATCAAACTCCCTCATGGATGATTCTATACGTTTGCATCTTTTCCAGTGGACACTTACGAGCTCTACAACAAAGTGGTATATTGAACTACCACATGCTTCTTTTAATTATTTCAACTCCCTTGCCATGTCTTTCCTCATGCACTTTCAACTACCTATTTGCTACGAGACGAGTACTGAACTCTTGACCTCCCTTCGTCAAGCTGACTTCGTGCATATCTCTGACCATATTCATGAGTGGAGATGACGATGAAGGATGATCAAAGAAATCATTCCTGACATATTATTGGCGGAGTGGTTACTAAATCACGTTTATCCTCGATCGCTCATGCGCAGTCACCGAGGAAGAAACCATTGCTCGACCTCAGTACTTAGATTTGGTTTATTCACAATATGGTACTTTGTATGAGTTTCTTCCGAATGCTGCTCGAGCTAATACCGATCCATCCAAGGTGTCATCCTCATCTCATGCGAACGGTGTTATCGGTTCTATCAAAACTCAATCTACTTTCTAGTCGACCACACTCTCCTCTACCTCCCCCAAAAATCAGATTTCTAAGGTGAATACAGTTCAATCTTCCCCTTCACAACAATCCAGAGGTAAGAATAAGGAAAAAAATAAATAAAAAATACTAATAACAATGAATAACCAAAAAATCAATCTCAAGCACCTGCTACTGAAAAGAAACCACAACGAAAACTGAAATTCTCATGTATCATTTTTGGTGATGATCACTACACTCGAGACTATCCACATCACAGTGAAGTGGAAAAACTTTTCCAAGGAAATTCACAACCCGTTGTGCTTACTCAGCCTTTTCCACAGCAACAAGCCATGGTTTCTCAAACCCCCTCTCCTGGGGGAAGTTCTATCCATCCTCATGATGAGGCCTCGAAAAGTGCACATATTTATATGTTTAATGGGATTAATTTGACCAATTGATCTAATACATATGACACACCGATTAAACTTGACAAAGGAAAAGTCACTAACGGTACCGATACTTTACCAGATCCATCATCGTCCTCCATTAGTCCTCCATCAATTAGTTCTCCATCTGGACCACTTCAGATTGAGAAACCTACGTTCGAATCTATCTTACGCCCTCCTAAGAGAACTATCCATAAATCTACCTTTAATCCTAGTTCACGTGATGCCCAGAACTACAACATTGTTGAAGATTTGGCTCAAGCACCGTGTGTTATGTCTGCGTTAGAATTTCTATAGCACTGCCCCAGTCAACGTAGAACGCTCTTGGCTGCTATTGGTGTTGTTGATCCCGATTCATCCAAACATATAATGTTTAACCTGGATAATTATACATCTCAACTCTCTCACCAACTTGCTTTCCAAGTTGATGTTGTTCTTCACAATCAACAAATCCACCGAACTATTCTGGATGAGGGAGCCTCTACTTGTGTCATGTATTTAGCATGTTGGAAAATTTTTAAATCACCTACACTTAACAAATCCCCAACGATGCTACGCGCATTCGATGGGTGAGGTTTTCATTCCCATGGGCTTTTACAGTCCCTGCCCATCTAGTTGGGCAGAAAAACCATCACTGTTGACATCAAGGTGGTCGATTCTCCCCTTGATTACAATTTATTACTTGGAAGAAGTTGGTTTTATGCTATGACTATTGTTTCATCATCAGTGTTTTGATGTGTACAATTACCTCATCAGGGAAAAATTGTCACTGTCGATCAGTTAGATTTCTGTACACCTAATGCTCACGCTCCTGCTACCAACAATATTCCATTATTGGGAGATCACAAGATCACGTATGAAAGCATTGGTGTTGGCTTGTTGAAAGATTCTAACCTTATGGGTACCTTCCCTACACCACTTCCACTGACTACACATCATATTGCCACCGTCGATATGATTTCGACCACGGCTTATCAATCTTTGGAATCATTTGACCCTTGGATTGTACCTAGTCCTTTGGAATTTGATGCACTAGGTGACACCATGCCACTTAGTCCAGCTAAAAAATCATACGTTGTTGTCCAATCCATTTCTCCCTCTTCGGATGACCAACATCTATTGGCACCCGACAATTACTCGATGCCATCACGGTTAAATTCCTTTTCATATGCAATAGACTACATTTCCCCAATTTTTCCTTTTGATGAATATATTATGGAAATGTTGAGCGTCAACAAACTACCTTGGGATGATAACCATCATAGATCCCTTTTTCTTCCCCCTCGTGAAGAAATTCGGGAAGATATACACTCTGTGTTCCCTCATGATGTTGATTTTCCATTGTCTCCCATGCCTTCAACTTCCGATGATTTGGATCCGGTAGTTGACATGGTGATCTCTTCGGTAGGGATTTTGGAGCCTGATCTCCTTACCCCTGACGAGACCCTCAACATGTGTTCCTTCCAGAGCATTCTTCTTCTATCCAATGAAGATCTCTTGGAAGCCATGACCGAGTTTTGTCCCTTGACATGGTGTCCTTCCAAAGCATTATTCTCTTGGAAGCCATGATCAAGGAGAGTCCATGAGCATAGTTTCTCTTTTATGTAGCAAGCTCGTTTAAAAATGAAACAAAATCTTTGAGCATAGTTTTCCTCTCTGTAGCAAGCTCGTTAAAAAATGAAACAGAAATATGGGGATTGAACCCAGAGCCCTAAGCATAGTTCTTTTTCTATGTCAAGCTCGTTAAAAAATGAAACAATCCCCTCTCTTGAACCTTGTTTTCATCCACTCTTATCCTTTTTCTCCATCTAGTAGAGAAATTCGTGACAACCTCAAAGTCAGTTAATGAATTGAAGCTTGGAGGGCATGTCTCCAGCCTTTGATGACCATTCTGGAGTTAAGCCACTAGCTTTCAAGCTGGGCGCATACCAAGCTTAGTCTTTGTTCTTTCTCGTGCTTAAAAAAAGATGAGACTGTAACCGAGTAGACTTTTATCACTTTTTCGGACTCGCATGGATATACGAAAAAGGAACCCCTTGGAGTCATCTTTAAGTTGTTTTCAGACTCTCTAAACATGAAAAGATTGTCGAGTGATCTTGCTTCCTTTCCCAATCGTTAAAAGGTTTGAAAGGGCATCTTTCGAGTGATAATTTATCTCTTTTTCGAACTCGCGAGACTAACATTACGAAAAAGGACAACACTGGAGTCATCTTTAAGTTGTTTTCAGACTCTCTAAATATGAAAAACCATTGAGTTTACCTTCTCTGGACTCATTAAATAATCATACATTGAAGGGTCCATATGGGACCAAACCCTTAATTCTTCCAGTTCATTAAACAAAGGAAGATGAACTTACCAAAGGTGAGTTATATTGAGCATGTGTTACCCTCCTCGAGCTCGTTAAATTAAAAAGAGGTACTCGTCTATCTGGATGGGGGAAAAACTGAAGGAAGCTTTGAGAACACTACCAGTAACTCTTACGACCGCCCTTGAACATGACACTTTGTCTTTGCACACATTTTAATCCATTGAACCTCTGCACTAAGCCAATCCTCTGAGTTTGTTTTACTCCTTTGGGTCACTTGATGAAAGTCACAACATCCACTGCATCATCAAGTTTTGGTCCATGTCATGTTTCTGTTGTTGTGCCTCAGTGTTCAAGGGAAGTATCTGCCTCGAGAGTCAGCCATCACAAATATCTTGTTTCAATACCCATATAAATCCATGTTAATTTGATCTATCAATTACATATCTGTGTTAGTTTCATGTCATTGATCGGGGATACATCAAGGCCCTCCTTCGACGAGTCTATTCCTGTCGACTTCAACACATTATCCGAGAACTAGACTTAGAAACCAGTAGTACCTTGGGACCTGCATGCCTCAATGGCAGGCCTCCTCGCGTCCAACAATGGGTTTACATCATTGACCCCTGATCGGATGATTCCACGGATGTTCAACTTC
This sequence comes from Picea sitchensis, assembly GCA_010110895.2. Lineage (NCBI taxonomy): Eukaryota > Viridiplantae > Streptophyta > Pinopsida > Pinales > Pinaceae > Picea > Picea sitchensis. The sequence continues at coordinate 730,437 of SNQJ01S0000344.1, read as the reverse complement.
ATCTCATCCATTCACATTCGTTGGAATGTACTAAAGTACCTTGGGAATCATTGACATCAATGGTGATCTCCCTCGCACTTGTTAACGGTTTACCTCATTGATCGGTAATCAAGTGGTTTATGCCATGTTCGACATCGGGACATCTATTCACATGGTTAGATTCATACTACATTGGGATTAGTAAGAAGACCCTGGGTTGAGTTATTACTCTTATATATACTTTGCCCAGGTTGCGAAGGAGTTCTTTTGAACTATGACACATATAATGTTACATAGATCCACTTTGTATTGGTTGTGGATATGTCTTGTTGTCTCATAGATCCATTGTGTATTCTTCATGGCTACAATCATTTTAGGTCATGGGAGTATAGATCCACATTGTATCTTTAGTGGCTATACCATTTTGTCAATATAATTATGGATCCACAGTGTATTTTATGGCGGTCATACCTAAAAAGTCTTTATCACTCAAGGATAGGTATGCCTGCCTTTGGTTTGAAACATGTCATAATATTTGTTTGATGCTTGTGTGCATATTTTTACAGTCTCTCTATGTTCATACCCTTGTTTGAAAAATTCTACAAAGTACTTCATTCATCATCGTCTTCTGACTTCGCACTTTGGGGGGAAATCTGTTACACATCAAAATTACTCACTTCAATAGTGTCGCAAGTGTCATCATTACAAGTGTTGAAAGTGTCGCATATTGTACACAAGTGTCAAATCTTGATCAAAAGTGTCGCAAGTGTAGCAAACATCATACTTCCATATTGCCTATGTCGTTGCTCTAACGACATCATAAGGAGACTTAAGACACCTCAAAGACTAGTTTTGAAGAAGAGAAATCAGTTGACAAAAGGTACAAGCCTTTTGCCACTAGAAAAACCACTCAAATATGGATTTTGGAGAGGAGTGCTCCCCTACCCACTACCAGGGAGTGCTAGCACTCCCCGGGCCTCTTTGGGGGAGCGTTTGAGAACTCTATGCACCCTATTGGGGGAGCGCTATATTTTCTGAGAGAGTTTTTGGTTTGTTGAGACAAATCAGGGAAGAATCCCTCAATTTATGAAGGCGGTTGGATTTGAATAGAAGGTTAAGGCGTGATCTTAGGGAAGATCCTCAACTTATCCCAAATATATCTCAAGTGTTTGGGCCTCTCCAAGGTTATATAAGGAGGCCTCCTCATGGTGAAAGGCGGGGAGAGACTAGAGATTGATACCAAACTTATGATCCTATAAGTGGTATGAACATAAAAGATTGGAGATGTGAAACTTATGATCTCATAAGTGAGATGTCATCAAATCAATTGGTGTATATTACTTGAGCAAAGGGGTTGGACAAGGAGAACTAGAAGAAGTTGTTGCACCTTCATCAAAGGATTGCAAGAACTTTTACTTTTTCTTATCAATATATCAATGCTTGTCTTGTCTCTTTCAAACTTATGTTTGTTCCACATGAGTTTGTCTTCAGTAGATAGATCTATATTTGAGCTAATCTCAGTAGAATAGGAAGTCCATTGTATCTTTGTTTTTTTTATAGGACCTATTAGGGAGCTCAGGATCGAAGCTCGGCCTGGACTTTGCAAGGACAAACGTCGTTAATAAGGTACATATCTTTCTTCTTCTCCTTCATATGTTATCTTGATTAGATATAAAAGGATGTCAGTGTCCATGTTAAGCACTTTTTTTTCTTGGCCTTATGAGTCTAGAGACCAAGAGGGAATCCTCTTGTCCATAGGAGGATTCACCTGTATCAGTTATCCATTGTACTTATCATTGATATTATTTTATTGTGCCATTAGAGAAGGTCACAGTCATGGAATACTCTTGCATTTTGTCGGATGTCTGTGTATTCCACAACGTAGTATGTGTTGTATGGTGATGGTTGTCTATGAGTTTAATATCATGTTTCATACTAGAAACAGACACAGTCTGTGACAGTATAACCCCATTACAATTAAATTATTAAATGGATTAAAACACAAGATAAAACACGACCTTTGAGTTTGTATTTGATGATTGAAATTATTCGTGGGAAGTGCTTAATTTTGATGTTGAACAGAATGGTTTACTATTTATTCATGTGGGAAATGTTTTAAAATATTAAATGGGTAAGTAAGATGAACATAGCTCCCCTACAAGATGTGGTGGATTGCATACTGCCTTGTTGCATGACAATGTGTTTGATATTTTATTACTATAAGGGAGAAAGTTAATGCACATGATTGCTTGAACTATGCACAATAATTGTTTTGGGCTTCAGTGGTCATTTGGTTGGTGTGTTTCTTTTTACAAAATGTTTTTATGGGTCACTTAATTATTTTTTTGGAACAATAATCACTCTCTTTCCATACCATTATTTTTCTTTCTGCTAAATACAACCCCCTTGCCTTCCCACATTCATTTTTCACTCCCTGTTCTAAAATTTAATTACAGTCAAGAAGAATTATGTATTGAAACAGTTTTGAGTCGCATTTTCTTGGTTGGATTACAATGATGTTTTCTTTGGTTTGCATTACAGTTGATTGTTGTGGTATTTGAGCAGTAACCATGTTTCTTTTCCCCCTCATTTGATCATTTTTCACTAAATACAAGCCCCTCACATATCCCAGGACCTTTTGTTCACCCCTTTCTCATCAACAACAGTTAAACGATTTATGTGAATTGGATTGCATGAGCCTGATACATTACCAAGACAAAATATATTTCATATTTTTTAATGATTTATCATGTATGGTTGTCGAAAGACTATTTTCTAATCAATCATGCATGTAGGAATGAGTTTCTTCAGCCGAGGTAGCCATGGCAGAGGCAACCAAGGGAGAGGTAATTGGCACAGAGGCCCAAGAAGGCCAATATTCTCCATGCACTTTGATGTTGACTCGCAAGAGTTAGGCCAGTTGTTTCAGGCTGGATTTTTCAATTGGATTGGGAAAGGAATGGTCCAACCTAGGCCTGAAAGGCCTCCCTTCCAATCTCCACAAGCCCTTGGTATTCCCGTGCCCCCTCATGTCTTGTTGCAACCCGAGGTTCCCGAAAATGACGGATGTCAAGAGATTGTCCACCCGACAGTCTCCCAACATTGCGACTGGCCCAATTTGTCCTTATCTTCTCCCCCGCCTGTTAACAATCAGATCATCCAAGCCACACCTGTCCACTCACCAGTTCATTCCTCTCATGCTAGAAAAAGGCTAAAAATCAAGGCCCATCATGCCCTTGACAAAGGAAAAGCCATTGGTGCCCCTTACTCCCCCTCCAATGGCTCTGACAAATTCATGTCTTCCTAGATGCATTTGAGGAACGATTGTTCTCACATGATTAGTGAGATTAAGCCTAGAGGCTCAGCACAGCCAAAGGCAAATTCTGGAAAATCGAAGGGTGACAACAACAATCAAGGAAAGATTGCAGCTGAGAGTGGGAAATATGGCTTTTGAGTTTTTATATTATCTATTGTTGATGATAGTTGACTTCATATTTTTTTGGACAACATGGTTTAAGTTCGGATATATGAGTAATGCATTTTTGAAAACAATGTCAATTATAAATGAGATAAATTGTCAAAATGTGCATGTGATGATGGGAGTCACAAGGAGAGAGGTCCTTGTTCAATTGACTAGTTATGTTATAATTGTTAAGATCTAAATGGAAGTCACAAGGGGTCCCACCTACTAGTTATTATTTATTTAAAACCCTTATTATGATTTATTACTTTCCCCCCCTTTACTAAAATTTGGTTGAGTTTTTAGTTAACTTAACTAATGAGGTGGTTCAACTACTTCAACCAATTCTAATTTGCTTAAAGGAAAAAGGAAAGGGAGGAACAAAAGAGGATAGAAGGAGAAGCATACTAAGGTTTTCTCTTTGAGTTTATGTTGAGATAATATAGTTTTCATTCATTCCTTAATTTATCACAAGCCTAATTATTTTTTATGATAGCAGGGTCTTATTGTAGACAACAACATTCAGGGTTGAATTACATCATTCATACACTTGTTTTTCAGAGGTGTTGATCTATCTTTGATAGTCTATGTAGACTTGTCTGTTTGTGAATTAGTTTTCATCATTGACAAAGGCTATTGTGTAGAGTCGGAAGAAATCTGTGGCAAGTTGATCCAACTTTTAGAGTTCAGTTTTTGATTTTCTGTCAGAGGTCCTTTTGTATGTTCCATCGGGGATGTCTAAGTTTGACTTTGGTCTGAAATTTCTGCATGAGATTTCATAAAGAGAATGACTCTTTGGTGAATTAGAATGAAATAAAGAATTTCTTTATGTATCATCTGTCTTGATTATCATCTTGGTGTCTTACTTTTGTCTTTGCATTTGTTTTCAACAACTATTATATTCATAAAATCATATTAAAATGAATTTTCCAGCAAGCTTTTATTTGTGAAAAAGACTAGCCTAAGCACTTGTAATTGATACTTGTGAGTTAGGATTTGATTTTTGATGGATATAAACCTAGGGTGAAATTCCCGTCTATTTTGCTATAGCCAAGCATAATCTGAAAATGCTTGAGTAAGATCATTTCATATATTTTCCTCAACACACACATTATTTAGATGCTTGACATCCTGGTAATGATATGATCACATATTTGTTGTAGGATGATTCATCCCAAGATACACATTAATATTTCCAACCACCTTCATGCTAAAATCTTGATGGATACCAGGTCTTGGCCATACTAGAGCACACAAAATATCACCCTACAAAGTGAAATAATTTTCATCTTGAAGATTTTTACAGTGATTCATGGATGAGGAGACAATGTCTTTCTTTCTCCAGACAAGAGATGGTCCTTACCTATTTTCTTCTTCTCTAAGGAATCATCGAGATTTCTTGGGATCTCTCATGTCTCCTCAGTCTTCAGAAAGAATCAATCATGCTAATGGGGATGAAAATGAGCCATTGTCTACATATGGTATCCATCTTCATAGATGGATTGATCAATATTGTGGATATCCTTTCAGACAATATTTCAGGGATGATCAGGATTGTGGTTACTAGTTTCAACAATATTTCCTCCCTCCCACCCATCTCCATTGGTTTCATTTCATGATTGATTATATGTATATTTATGCTCATGATTATTATGTACTTAACTTATCTTTCTGGTATTACATGATTAAGAACATGGGGAGATACCTTTATGAAATAATGGAAAGGTGGTTGCACTAGTTGTATCAATTCACTTGACATCACCTATCACTCGATCTTCAGGGCCCTAAGGCCCCAAATAAGTAGGTAGGTCATCTTGATTTCTTTCATTTGCATATTGATTGCACATGGTAGTTTAATTTCAATGCATTTTTCATTTTTCTCTACTTGCATATTGCTTTCATCATATTACATGTTTAGTTTAGAAATTTTTGAAAAAATGAAAAAAATTCTTTCTAGATTCGTTTTTCCAGTTTTGATTTTCATATATATGGACGAGGGGTGATAGAAATTTTAGAATATAGAAAATGGTGTGCTTGTTTTACCATTGACGATACCTTCGTCACCCAACCATAGTCCGAAGCCTCCCTTTGAGCACCTTAACCTTGACTGAGAATTCCTTCGGAAGCAAACCCTAGGCTAGATAGCCAAACAAAGGGTAGCACACCTCTCTCCAAGAATGGCACAACACAAAAGACTGATCAGATGGTCCCAAACCCTAGCTAAGATATATTCAAGCCAATACTGAAACCTTGCTACTGCTGCAGCTGCACCAACAACTCTCCTCCAAACCTGTGCACAAGACTGCAACTGCAGTGCGCACCAAAACTGGGAACTACAATTCAGAGATATCACAAATGAGAACTGGTGCCCTGTATTTATAGTGATTCTGACAATTTTGTTGGGGCACTTCTCCTTCTAGATAAGTATCTATTCAGCATATTATTATTAATTCTGGCCAACTTCTTCTCTTGGAGGCTAATAACCTAATATAAATTATCTTCTTGAGCCGACAAGGCTTCTAGGGTTATTATCCAACTCATTAGGGTTTCTCTTGCTTCCTAGAGTCTTCTATTCTCGTCAGGTTCACATGTGGAGGTAAATACCTCCCATAGCTACCATAATATTAACACTCCCTCCTAGCTAGAGAGGTATTTACAGGTAATGGACTTGAGCACAAAACATACCATTTACCCGGTAGAATCAATATAGTCATCTAGACTATTTCCTGACTAGATCATGAGAATCACCATCACCATCAGCTGCATCATCTCTCGAAACCATACTTCATCTAAATAATTAGACATGATGCTTCACTCACACCATAGAGTGATACAAGAGGAGTAAGAGCTCTGAACTATTTTCTGTCTGGAAAATCTCTGTTCATCATCCATCTGAATGATCATTTTCTCCAATAAACGGTTGATAGTCTTCAAGGAAATTAGAACAAGGATAAAACACACCTGTCTATTCATAGTAGTATATAACTACAATTCAGTGGTTCACTACCACATCAAGTAACACACAAGTACTTGATCAACAACGTATGGTTGCGAATAGTGAAACATATTCACCACAGTATTCCTCATCTACTGTCATACAGTCTTCATAACAAACATCTGATAGCATTCTGCATAGAAACAATGTTATGATACAGATTGAATTATCTAGGCCAATCTTTCACTCACATTTGTGAGCTCTAAAAGAATATCTGGCTCACAAACAGTGGAACATATCCACCACAGTAGTATATCTCTACTGTTTGGAGATAGGTAGTCTCCATAAAAATCATCTGATTCCATCTAGCATAGAAAAATATTGTTAAAGATAAATTGAATCCTCTGGGCCAATCTTTCACTCACATTTGTGAGATCTGAAAGAATATCCGCCCTCATCAGCAATGGGCTATTTGTCATATTCTTCACAAACAAGGAAGAAGGATTGTCTCTGATTTATGAGCCTGGACCATTTCTCACCCTGGGCCATTCTTCCTATACTAATCAAAGTGCACCCTAGACAAAATGTATAAACCCTAAGAAATGTTTGGACCATTCCTCACCCTAGGCCATTCCTCCTACACTAATTAAAGTGCACCCTGGAGAGAATGTATAAACCCTAAGGAATGACTATCCCTGATTGTTGAGCCTGGACTGTTCCCCACCCTGGGTCATTCCTCCTACACTTGTCAAAGTGCACCCTGGAGAGAATGTATAACCCTAAGGAATAATTGTTTGGACCATTCCCCACCGTGGGCCATTCCTCCGACACTAAACAAAGTGTAACCTGGAGAGAATGAGTCTGCCCTAAGGAATGTCTGCCCTGCATTTACCTCCAAAATAGACCATTCTTTGAAACTGCTCACAATTGTGAACTTTGAAAGAATGACTACCTAGCGAGGCAGACCATTCTACTTGATCACTACTCAGAGTGACTGCCAAGAAGAATGACTGTCCTAGACCACTCCCCATGTTAACTACAATGGGAAGTCGTTGCCTATGATACATCAACAATCAGTCTGCCTCCCATGTTAACTATAATGGGAAGTCATTGTCCGTCAGAAATATCAATCCACTTTCCGAACATGAAATCATCTGTCCAATCTAGACTATTCTTCAATTACAAAGATAAATGATCCCTCCTAACTGGAGAGTTATTTAAATCACAAAAATAAATGTTTTTCAAAAATATTTTTCCATACCTTATCTTAGCTTGGAGAATCTTCCCTTTCAGCTAAAGGATTTATCTCCACGATCCACATCTTCTCTCGGAAATATACAAACTTGATTCTGGATAGAGGTTTTGTCAGGATATCTGATGTATGCTCATTAGTGGGAATATACTCGAGCTTTACCTCTCCTTCCTGGACTTCATCATGGATAATGAAATGATTGATTTCAAATGTACTTTAGTTTGGAATACTGTGAAGGCTTCATGTAGATCTGAACAATAGAGTATATCATATTTGGAGAGCTGGAACATATCTATGTGGCACTTCTTCCATCATCATGAGATCTAATGTCTGAGTAGTCATCTTTATAGGAAATCTTCACCACGATTCTTCTATGCACTGGAGGATATCCACCAAGTTATCTTCTTCTATCTGCATACATGAGTCTTCTACTGGTATGTCTCAAAGTCTTGATATTGCTTTTCATACGCTCTTTATTCAATTTCTCTGGAGAACATTCTTTACATTTATCTGATGTAGAATTCCAACTCATGGATGTTGCAGATGATACAATGACTTATGTAGAGATACGTATGGTGTACTAGAACAAGTAATCATCATAGTCTTCTCCCTCCATCTGGGAGAACCTCTAGTTTTGGATCTCACAATGCTTTCATTCATAAGTCTTCCAAACACTGTTCTTTATCATGACTTTCAGTTCTTCTGCTTGATTGTTTTTAGTGAGTTCATATCAGGCTGGTAATCTTGTGATTCTTTGATACAATGATTGGTTGTTGTGGTTTCTTTTTCTTTCTTTGAAATCTTCATGCTTTTCTTTTACTTTTGGGTCTATGGAGTTTCTTATGGATTTCATGCCCTAGAGATTCCAATTCTTCCTTTCATCATAGGATCACGGATCTGGATGGACAACCAGGAATGATTTAAGGCTTCTCTTCGAAGAGGTCTTATTCTGCGGTTGAGTTGAACACGTACTGTATTTTCATGGCTGCTACCATGGATATATACATTTCATCATCTTTAATGGATCATAGGATTAGCTCCCTCCTAACCCTTGCTTTATGTAAGAGTGCATATAATCGGCTCCCTTCGTCTGATAGAGTCCATGCTTCCATCTTCATCCTTATTGTCTTCTGAAATGTATAATAGAGTCCATGCTTCCATATACATCCTTATAGAGTCCACGCTTCCGTCTTGTTGTCTTCTACAAAACGTCATAAGTCTTTTTCCAATTTCTTCTCGTTTGTTGACTTCTTTCTGTCTTTGCTTCTTCTAAGTCTCTTCAAGATTGATTATGATTTCAACTTATCTTGTAGTAGATATATTTCATATTTTCTTGTATAGTAATCCTTATTTTGTTGTTCTTCCATGGATATAGTTCTTCTTGGAACATTTTATCTTTCTAAGAGATAGATATACAAGATATGTACAGAGACGATGCAAACAAGATATGTACAAGAAATAAGAAGAGTGTTGTTACCTTTTAGTAGAAGAAGTCTCTTCCATCCTACTTAGTCTTCTTTGTAGGTTCCTTTTCTTCGGCAATTGATGCTTCATGTTTCTCCTTCCTTTTATTTAGTTTGGGACATTGATTCTTGTAGTGATCGTAATTTTGACAGTTGAAGCACTGTATTTCTGAAATATCTTTTCTTTGTTTTGGCTTCCTTCTTGAATTGAACTTTCTTTTGTCCCTGAAGTTCTTGAATCTTGATGTGAAGGTTTGATCATCATACTTCTTTTGGGGTTTATCTTTTGCATTGATCCTTGATTCTTCTTGAGCACAACAAGTCCAAAGTTATTCAAATGTTGAGTACTCCTTCCTTGTGTTCATGCTTGCGGAAAATGCATCCCATGTCTTGGGAAGACCATTGAGTACTATGTTCACCAATTCATTTTCTGAAGTGATCTCTTCAATAGATTGTAGTTGATCTCTTAACTGGGAGATTCTTACAAAGTATGATTTTATGTTGTCGTCATCATTCATCTTCATGTCATGGAGCTCATTCTTTAGACTCATAACTTGTCCAATGTTTCTGACTGAGAAGATATTTGTTAGGGCATCGTACATCTTCTTTGATGAGTCAAGATGGGAGATGTAGGGTATCAAGTGGTATTTTATGGAATCCACTATGATACTCATGGCATTGATGTCAACATCTTTGAACTTCTCCATAGTTGCAATGTTCTGCAGTTCCTTCTCTTCTCCTTCTTTAAACTTTGGCTTCACGATCTTTCCTTTCACAATATCCAACACTTTATTCTTAGAAAGGATGAGGTCAATCCTTGTCTTCCATGCTCTAAAGTTAGAGGCTCCATCTATCTTGTTCTTAGACTTCATAGAGTTCTTCATGGCTTGCTTGACTTGGTCAAACCCTAGATTTGACCAGAAATTCAAACTTCACGTCTTGTCTTTCTAAGAGTATCAATAGATGCGTTGGGCTAGGGCACACTGATCTATCCAGAGATTAGGTCAATATCATCACTTAAGGTGCCTCGAAGAGAGGTTTAGGCTTTCTGCAACTACTTCTACTAGTAACCCTAGCTGCAGTGCTTTTGGAAACTGCTCCTGCTAGTAACCCTAGCGGAAATTCATAAACGAGCTCAATATCTAGTGGCTATGTTTCCTTCCAGCGTTTTAGACTAACTGAAGGAGGTGTGGGCCCATAACCTATTAGAATATAGAATATGGTGTGCTCATTTTACCATTGACGATACCTTTGTCACCCAACCATAGGCCGAAGCCTCCCTCCGAGCACCTTAACCTTGACTGAGAATTCCTTCATAAGAAAACCCTAGGCTAGATAGCCAAACAAAGGGTAGCACACCTCTCTCCAAGAATGGCACAACACAAAAGACTAATCAGATAGTCCCAAACCCTAGCCAAGAGATATTCAAGCCAATACTGAAACCTTATTGTTGTTGCAGCTGCACCTGCAGCTCTCCTCGAAACCTGTGCACAAGACTGCAACTGCAGTGCGCACCAAAACTGGGAACTGCAATTCTGAGATATCACAAATGAGAACTGACACCCTGTATTTATAGTGATTCTTCCAGTTTTGCTGGGGCCAACTTCTCCTTCTGGATAAGTGTATATTTAGCATATTATTATTAATTATGGTCGACTTCTTCTCTTGGAGGCTAATAACCTAATATAAATTATCTTCTTGAGCCGACAAGGCTTCTAGGGTTATTAGCCAAATCATTAGGGTTTCTCTTGCTTCCCGGAGTCTTCTATTCTCGTCAGGTTCACACGTGGAGGTAAATACCTCCTGCAGCTACCATAATATTAACAAGAACCACCCTGTATTTTATAGTTTTATGTTCCAATGTAGGCACAGGTCCACCGAGAGATGCTTCGGTTCTCATGCACTCTACGATGATTCCATTTCCCCAAGTAGGAACCAAATGTTATCCCCAACTCCTAGGGATAACTAAGTAGATGATGTCTCAACGCCCTCAAGTTGCAGACATGGAGTACTGAGAGACAAATTGAAAAACAATGTCCACTTCCACAAACAAAGACCCACCTCGCCACCACACTTTTGGGTTCATCACGACGGTATTCACCACATAAGTTGGCTTCCAGGAGACATTTTGTCTTTCTCCATGAGGTACAATCCAGGTATTATGGTGAGTGTCATTTCAATATTTGAGGCATTTGAGTTTGTTGCATTTTAAAATACTTTGGATTATGTAACGTCTTCTTGGACATCATGCTCTTTTCCCTGTTTCACATTGGTGGTTGACAATGCGCCCTAGTAAGTGGGTCACCCTTGGGGATTTTTTGCTACTGGGAGGTCCTCTTGGCAATTCGTCATGCCATTCCTGATCATATTTGTCACTTTCCACTCTTCATCCCTCATCTCCTTACCTTTTGGTATTTTCGAGCGCACTAACTCAAGAAGGGATTGTCCCTTATTTCATGGGAAGAAGGGGCTGAAGGCCTAGATGTTTGTAGATGGAAAAATATACAATCCAAATATGAACCTTTTATATGCTCGCTCAAGAATCCCAAGGACAATGAAATGTCTCTCATAATAAAATAATGGGACCCGTGAAAAACACAAAATGCCAACCAAGGTTGAGCATGTGTGGGCACTATTTTTCATGCTTAGGTAGAAGCCCCACACATGACTTTAGCTTGGGGAAGCATGATGTGACCAAGGTAGCGTAAAGGTGGGAATTGTTTTTCATTCTTAGGTATAAGCCCCACCTTGGCTTCAACTTGGAAGCATAAAAGAAGAACAAAAGGAAATAAATGGGCTTGGAAAAAGGTTGCATTGAAAGCGAAGGTGAAACACACCCTCTGCAAAGGCACCCATAAATGAGATACTACAATCCCTTGTATGTCATGAACCCCATACCCAAGAGTCTTTCCCCCATCCATGTCACTTCATCCACATGTCTTAGAGAGGGTTCAACATGGGAAACACTCCTAAACTTGAGGTACGATTCACCCAATAGGTCGCTTGTCAACCCTCCCATTCCTAAACTTAGCAAATTGCATAGGGTCTTTGAGCACTTATTTATTTTGTCAAGGTGGTTTGGATGTACATGCTTAGATGGATATTTTAATGATTTATTTACTTATCATGATGCATTTGACTTGATATCCTTGGAGGGCGCATTCATTGTCTTTGAAGGACCTAGTTGGTGGACATATTTGGAAGAACAAGACTAGCTTGGGCTTCCTTGGGGCTTGAATCCCACATTTTGGATACCATGGCCCACACACCAGACAACAATGTTATCCTTTGGATGCCTGAGTAGATACCATGGAATAAACAACCCAACCTTTAGCCAGCTCAACAATTTTCTCTTGAGTCTAAAACACCACTTTTAAGGAGGTTGACATCACCCTAGGGATAGGGCTTGTGGTGGTGGTGGTGTTGCTTGACACTTGACATATTTGTATGCAGAAGGGCACCTTGAGGAACCTAGCGCTAGAGAGGGAGGCCTTTAGAGGCCCAAATGTTTAATCTCCAAGCTCAACGATTTGCTAAAGGTGCCAAAACGTTTCCCTAAAGGGATGATGTCATGCTTCTTTAGGGTTTCTTATGTGCATTTTAGGGTTAAATTTTAATTTTATATTGTAAAGGGGAAAATTAAAGGTTTTTTGCCCCGTACTTTATGTTTTACCCTAAAATTAAGTGGACAAACAATTGTAGTGTGATTTATATAAATAAAGATCATTTCATTTCATTTTTACATGACAACTCTCCCATCTTGGAGAGGATTCTTGGCTGAAATTTGAGCCCTACTTGGGAAATTTTGTCTATCTCTCTTGCTACTATCTCTTCCTATGGTTTTCTTTGGATATTGGATGAATAAGTAAGGTGTTATCTTTCTTGGAGGATTTTTCTTGCTTTTATGGTGGATTTTCTTGGTTAAAAGGAGTTTATTTTGTTAATGCTTGGACTAGGTATTAACACATAGGATGTACATGAGTCAAGAAAAATGATTAGAATACAGTTACAAAAGTATTGATTTCATGATAGTTTTTGTCGGCATTGGTAAAGAGGAAATGTATTGGTCATATCTGCATAGTTTGAAGGTCACCATCAAGTGTTTTGTCCAAAACAAGTGTACAAAAGGTTTTAAGGATCCACTTAACCGTTTAAGTGTCATGTCACTTGTCAAATCTCACTCACTACAAAATCTCCTAAAATTACACAACAATTAGAAAACTCCTCATGCACTAAATAAAACATAATCACGATTTGGGAAATATGGAACTTGGTGGATTCTCGTTTTCAGTGCCTTGCCATCATCAATCATTTCCAAAAAATCAATTTCAAAAGGAAGGTTCAACCGTTTTCATGCTATTTTCATTTTCAAAGGTAGTTTCTACAGACTATTTGAGTTGCAAAATTTCCTGTAGCGGTTGGTGGTGAGTTAGGGTTGATGATTCAAATTTCTGCAGCAAGGGACAAACATCGTATCCTAGATGCTACGAACTCTCTGTTTTGCACAGTTACTTCAAAAGTCTTTCTATTTGAGACTTAATTCATCCTCAGGTTGTCATTATTTCATCCAATCTTCTAGCTTCAAGTTACATTTTGGCCTCTGCAATATTGTTCTGGTATAAAACCTACTTACAACAAAACCCTAAGTTCAGTAGATTTCATCAGACATTTTGTTGGCCACAATTATCAAAGAGGTTTTACTCTTATTTGACTTGCCATAGAATCTCAACAAATGAAGAATCTCCATAAAGGAGGCATTAGTAGAGGCTCAAATCTTATTTTTCATGTTTTGACATCACTTGCAGTGAGCATAAAGTAAAAATCTCATGTATAGGAAAGTTCGCAATGAATCTCGTAGATGTGTTGTGAACCTGCTGAAAGTGAAACAATTTGCAACAAACTTGCTGGGAACCCTAAAAGTATAATAAATCTGAGTTATGGGAGAGCTTCCATATTTCAAAGGAGGTTTGAATGGTTCCCTAGGAAGAATTTAGACATCAAGAGACACTAGTACCATATATCCAACTCCACTAGATCTCCAAACAAGAGTTGGTTGCAGTTACATTTATCATCACCAACAAATTTCTGGAATCTAGCAATTAGTTAAGTTTTTGTTTGTTTGTCTACTACCACGCCTCTCCAAGGCACATAATCCTATGGATGAGCTAGGTGGTGAGTCATATAGGGAATTTTGATGAACATTTATATTTAGTGGGTGAGGTGACTCCTAGATGGGTTCGAGTGGTTTATGTGAGACCCATCTTTTTGCTTCAGACTATAAAGTTTCCATATTATGTATGTACACAATTAAGACTGTTGTATAATTAAATATCAACTCCTTTTTCTACTGTTACATGCTATATTCACGTCTTGTTTTGATGTTAACTACTGATAAAAGAATTATCTTTAGTACTTGTATTCATGTAATGCAATGACTGTTTTACTGTCATTTTTTGGTGAAAAGTATTGTCAAAGTACATCTTTTTAATGATTAGGCGGATCCTTGTTAGTAAGAATTCCACTATATGTGTGCCAAAGTGCCTGATGTAACCCGGTTCATGTATTTCACTTTTCTACTTCAGTCTTCCATCTCTTCACTGATTTTCTTAAAAAATTGATCTAATATTATTCAAACCTTGCTTGCTTGAGTATGTTTTGTGGAAATTTTGTGTTGATATTTTAAAACTGAGTTTCCCATCCATTCGTTAAAATTTAATTTAAAAACCTTACCTTTTACAAACCTACAAAATTCTAATGGGTATTAAGCTTACACCTACAACAATCTAGGTGTGTCTTTTAGTGCTAACACTAGGTAAGGAATGTTTCATGTTATTGCTTATTTTCTTGGTCACAAGGTTAATTTGCTAAGTTTTTGGGGAGTATAAGGGAATTCAACCCCACTAATCCCATCATATTTGTCTTGGATTAATTTGTTGCATAAAGCAATACTAGGAGCAGTAAAAGGGTTTACACCCTCCCAGGGTTTTCCTTAGCTAGTCTTGCTGCCTTGGGGAGTAAAGGGCCTACACCCCCAAGGAAGTAGCACAACTAGCTCTTTAATTTTTAAAGACTCCATAACCCAATAGTTAAAGGCACTAATCTTTTTCATTGGAGAAATAAATACATTGCATTGGGATACCTGGAATTACGAGATATCGAAATTGTTTAAGTTGGAATATTTTCTATACGTTATAAGTTGGTGTCCTATTTTAGCCAAGGATTTCATTGATGCAATAAATTTAATGCTACAACCATTAGGGCTGCAACAAAATTCACTTTATTTCATTATTTACTCACTTTTCAACCGTGGAAATTGACTTCTAAACCTAGATTACCGTTCTATTGATTATGGGTTATCTATTTGACAGTTTACTTGTTGACTTTTATGGTTGGAACTTGCTGCTGTAGAAATTTTTTACTACAGCCATAAGGCTTCCCTAACACTTTTATGATAAATTTATTTCACAGCCCTAATTTACCATCAAATTTCATGCTTAATTATTGGAAAGTTATCTATTGTTTTAGTACTTCATTGTCCAGTAATTATTTGACAATTTGGATGGTTAAATATGAAGTAACTAGTTGTTTTACTCGATGATACACATTTATAATGAATTCTGCAAATAGGTACAACAAGCTTAACTTTCTTGTTCATTGGATTTGTTTAGCTTATATCTTGTCTTTTCTTGTGTCTTGGGTAGGTACAACCATCTTCCACAGGTACTCAAACACTTGGAAACCATAAACCACCACTGAAGCTCATTATCAAGCCACTCTCCACTTAGCAAATTGACCTATAGGGACATCTCTTTATAAGTATCACTTTCCATCTCACATTCCCCCTAGGGTCACTCGAGACTCCCCCTTGTGTCGAATTATTCATGTTATCCCCTAGCCTAGGGATAACTAAGGAGATTATGTCTCAAGGCCCATAGATCCTATACATGGAGTATCGAGAGACATATTGACTTCAACATGGCCATGGAGGGCCCATCTTTCTTCTTCAATGCCTCCACCTTGTCAGCAACAAAAACATCCATCCCATTGGCATGGTCCTTCAACATCAGTGGGTCTTTCTCCATGAGGTAATGAGTTTGGGTATCATGGCATGTGTCACTTTGATTCTCAAGACATTTGAATATGTGCATTTAATTATTTTTACTTCTGACATGTGCTTGGACCTTATGCCTTTCCACTTGTCCACACCTGGGGGGATTGACAAGATTCCCTAGCAAGTTGGTTCCCATATGGTTTGAGTTTCCATTGGCTGGTGGGAGCTATGGAGAGCCATGTTGTAATTGTGTTGAACATAGGGGAGACTCTCGTCCCATGTACGTGGATACTTAGAATTATGCATGCGCAGGATGTGCACAATCATCTGATTGACAACCTCTATTTGGCCGTCGGTTTGGGGGTGAAAACCAGTGGATTTTGTGAGCTTGGTGTCCAACAGAGACCAGAGACTCGACCAAAATGTGTTGAGGAACCTGATGTCCCGGTCGGAGATGATGGTCTGTGGTATCCCAAAGTGGACCCACACTCATTTCAATAAGAGCTTGGCAGTATCTGTCGCTGTGATATTCTTCTTGCAGGCTACGAGGATGGCCATCTTCGAAAACCGATCAATGACCACAAACACACAGTCATTTTCTTGCTTGGTGGATAGTTAGCTAGACATGTAATCCATTGTGATGTATTCCCAAGGCTTCTCGGGAATAGGAAGAGGGATGCATAAACCTTACTTCTTGATGGTTGGCTTGGCAATGGCACATGAAGTGCAATATCTGATATACTTACTGACGTCCTATCAAAGTTTGGCCAATAAAAATGTTTCTTAATAATGACCACATTTTTCTCCATGCCAAAATGTCATGTCACCCGACTGTAGTGGGCTTCCAAAATCAACTTTGTACGCTCGCTTGTAGGAACACAGAGATGTCTTAGGTGGCATAAGATTTCATCCTGAATGTGAAAATCGGTGATAGTTGTTCCTGTACCCAAGAGTTGATAGGTGGTGGCGAAGTCTGGATCTTGTTGATAAAGTTGGGGCCACTCAGATGCTTCATGTCCATAGGAATGGAGCACAATCGCGAGTGCATGCACAAGAGGCCGACTGAGGAAGTCATCAACACGATTGGAGATACATGTATTATATTTGATGTTGAGATGGAACTGTTGCACGTAGGTGGACCACTTCTGATGGCGATCGTTCTGCAATTTCACCTGTGTCTGTATGAACTGCAGAGGCTTGTGATCAGTGTGTATGATCATCTATTTCCCCAGAATGTAATGTTTCCATTTACAACATGATTGTACAATGGAATACATTTCCTTTTCATAGGTGGGGTATTTCCAGACAGTAGTAGAGAGTGTTTTACTATGGTATGCCACCGGATTCCCGTGTTGAGTGAGAACTGCACCCACAACATAGTCATATGCATCAGTCTCAATATTGAATGGTTGCTACAGATCAGGCAAGCAGAGTACTGGAGTTGAGCACAAGTGATGCTTCAAATCATTGAATTCTTGTTGCTTATCCTTCCCCCACATGAACTTGGCCCTACCACTGCCCTTGATCACCTAGCTAAGGGCCCATGCAATATGGTAGAATCCCAACATGAACCATTGGTAGAAGTTGGCTAGTCCCAAGAAGCTTCGAAGCTCGATCAGTGTGGTCGGGGCTGGCCAATCATGGATGACTTGGATCTTAGCTAGATCAACATGTACCCCATGATCATCAACAATGTAGCCCAAGTATTGGACCATGTTCATGCCAAAAGAAATTTTTTCCAAGTTGGAATATAGCTTGTGCTGCCGCAGAGTGCTCAAAACCTATTGAATATGTCACATGTGCTCCTCCCATGTTTTGTTGAAGATGAGGATGTCATCCAAATATACCACCACAAAGGAGTTGGTGAAGGGTCTCAATACATCATCCATCAACCTCATGAAAGTGGTTGGTTCATTTGTTAAGACAAAGGGCATGAATAGCCATTCATAGAGAGCTTCTTTAGACTTGAAGGTTGTCTTCCATACATCAATTCGTTTGATGGGAACCTGGTGGTAGCCAAACTTTAGGTCAATCTTGTTGAAGAAATTTCCCCCCTTGAGTTGGTCAAGAAGGTCATCAATCTTGGGAATGGGGTAGCGGTTCCTGAGTATGATTTTGTTTAAGGCTCTATAGCCAATGCAGAGTCGCCAAGTCCCATCCTTCTTCTGCACTAGTACAATCGGGATTTCGTAATGGGAGGAGCTGGGTCTGATGTACCATTTTTGAAGAAGCTCTTGGATCTGATGCCTGATTTCATCATTTTCCATCAATGAGTGTTGATAGACTGGTCCCTTAGGTAGAGGTGCACCAGGGGTTAGATCAATTGGATTCTTCACTTGGCAGTGTGTCGGTACCCCTGTAGGTGAGAAGAAGATGTCTCTGTATTCTTCCACGATCCCGTCCACTTTCTTCTGCTCCAAAAAGAGGCTCTGTGTAGAGGCCACAGATGTGGCGATGACCTTCTACTTACTGTGAGCATGGATCACAAAGAAGATGAACTTCTCGGTCTATGAAATGACCTTACTGCATTTCTTAGTAGAGATTAAAGAAATAGTTGTAGGCGACGCTACCTCTAGGATCATGTATAATTGTCTACCCAAAGTAATGATAACACTGTGATGTCTAGACTCATACACAACATGACGCTTCCACACATATGGTTGTCCTAAAAGAACATCACAAACTTCAAGGGGATAAATATCACATGGTACCTCATCTTTTAAAGGCTTAATGTCGTAGGGTAGACAATTGTTGGAACAGGGGCAGACCCAGGGTTCAACGCTTCAATAATGCACCAACAAAACCCTAACTACTGGCCCTTTCGGCAACACCTGCAAAGCAGATAAAGTCTCACCCAAGGTAGAGGAAGGGGTGGTTGCAGGGACTCAAATGTCTGCAATCTAGATGGGACACAGATCTGTGATTATACCACTCTAATAAAGCACTTAGAAGTTAACATTCGTTAGTATTTAACCCTTATCCACATCGCAGATCCAAACCCTAATTACATAACAACACAGTATTCAACCAGATCTAACACATATAAGCACTTAGCACATGGAAAAAGATCGGATCTAGCATTTATTCACATCACTCAAGCACTAAGCTATCATACTAGATTCATCTAAACATTCATTACTGCACTTAAGCTTAAATTGTATATGCAAGACAATAACTAGAATGCACAAAGAAACCATAACACATCATATACGTGGTTCACCCCAGTGTGGGGCTACATCCACCAACTCTTCTCTTCTTTATTATCTTATGTCAAGCTTCTTACAGGAATAGAGCATCAAAACCTTACTTCACAAAGGACAAGATATCTTCACGCACCTTGCTAGATCCTCCTTCCCTGAGTTAGGCTACAAAACAAATCTTCTCACAATTTGTATACAAAGCACCACATATGACCTGCACTTAGCTCTGCAAGTCTCAGCGTACACTATGCACAAAGCCTCTTACAATTACTTGCACATAGCACAATACTTAGCACTTAGCATCACACCACACCCCCCTTACTTACATCACCTATATTTCTATTTATACATTACAAAATGGGCCTAAAACATGGGTAAACCCATGGGGCAACATCTCATACCCGTTACATAAACCCTATTCCCAAAACTTCCCTAAAAATGGACTGAGATATCGCGATCTTTTCTTTGACTTGCGCTCTGCCTTTGACCAGCCTGTCGAAGTCCCAAAAGAGGTCAAACATGACCAAGGATATCCAAAACTTGGTCAAGGGCCAACACGCCCCCAACACTCACTTGTGACTCATCCCGAGTCACTTTGTTCTGGGTAACTCTTCCTCAAAATCCTCGAGCTGCTTCAACCTGTTGCTGCGCCAAGGCCTCCTACTCGGAAAACTCTTGAATAATTTCCTCGTTCATAGGTCCCTCTAAGCATTGTTCTACTAAAGTGACTACTCGTTCCATCTCTGCTCCTTGGCCTTCAATCTCCTCAAAAAGTAGGCAAGTTGCATCCTAGACTGGTTGGAGCTTCTGAGTCACTTCCATGACTTTGCTTTGTATGGAATGGACCTATTGCTGAGTCGAGCGTTTTTCTTGGGATATTTTCATTTGCTTGATCGTTGACAAGGGATTTAAATGGGATTGTACTGCTATTGCTTGCTGCTTTGGTTCCTGGAACTGTGACTCCAGTGTTTTCAGTTCAGGGTCCTCGGTAAGGCACTCATAAGTCTGCGCACTGCAACTGCTTAGTTGTTTACATTCCATGGATAATGATTTGATCCTTTCGACTGCGCTCCAGGAAGTTGCTTCTCTCTGGTTTCACACTTCCTATGGAGTTATTGGCACTGTTTGTAGCTCAAGTTCTGTTATTCTATGTTGAATATGTTGAATGGCTTCAACAAGCTTCACCACTTTATTCTCCACTGGGTCTTCCTCCATTTTCTCTAAGACCGTCACAGAGCGAACTTCTCTGCACACTGCTTCTTTAACTCCAACCTGCTCCATGAGCATCTATTCTTTCTCCTGCTAGATCTGTGCTCTATCCTCTTCGAACTTGATTTGGAGGTCGTCCTTCTCTTGTTGCGTAACTCGGCGTTGCTCTATGATTTCCTCGTGTGCTTTCTTTAGGGTCACTGTGGACTATTATTTTTCTTCCTGCACATGATGAAGGTGAGCTTCGGTCGCATCAACTATTCTACAGAGTTTGGCAGGCTCATCTCCCAACTCTATTTCTTCTGGTGGCGGGGGTGCAGTGGACACTGTGCGGCTAGAGTGAAGGGATTGTTGTACTCCTCTCAGCTCTGCTTCAATCCTTCCATACATGGTTTCTTTTTTAGCTTCAGTTCTCTGCAAAATATCTTTTGAGGCTGATATAGCTACGATAATGAATTTGAAGTCATCGACCGTGAGTACAGTCTGCAGCTTCAACTTACTCGCTTTGGACTTCTTCCGTGATGTAGGTTTCGTCGGGGAAACCTTTCTTTTCTTGGATATCTCTGCCTCTTCAAGGGGGTTCCTAGGCGGTGTTACTTCTCCCTGCTTCTACTTGTCTTCTTCCCCTTCTTTCTCTTCTTTGTCCACTTCATCATCTCCTCCTCCGCTAGGTGAATCCGATGTAGTATCTTATGACGTGTTGTGTATTTCATGTACATCTTCCTTCCTTTTCTTCCTGCTACTGCTAGGTGCATCATACTCTTCGCGAGTAACCATCGGACTTCCAATGAGGTTGGGGTCAAATAGTGTTTCCTAGTCGACTGGTATATAGAAATATACGGGCCATTCCTTAGTGATTTCTTCTAGGTCCTCCTCTGTGAGCTTGTAGTAGGACTGAAGATCTTCTTTACTTTCATCTGCGTACACAATAATATAAATAAAATTCCTATCTTCACAGAACTTCATAAGGGGCCTGAACCTGTCTAGGGTGTTGGGAATCATACAAGGTAAAGACTCAATAGCCCTCTTTAACTGCAGGTAGTAGGTATGGAATACTACGTTTGACTGCCATTGTTTCCCCATATCACTCGAATACCAGGGCGTGGTGAAATTTGTAGCTAATGGATCGAACGACTCAATGTCAGGGAAGGTTTCACCTTCCGAAATCTCCCAAGTAGTGAACACGATGAGGATCAACAACCAACTAAAATGGAACTCATAGCCCTAATCTTGAGCTTCATGAAAATCCAGTTCTAACTGATTGACTAGGTAATTGGCCCAGTTCATCTGTAGTCCTTCCACGCATTTTCCTGCAAGGTCAACGACAAACCATGTGACCTACGTGGGTTTGTTCTTTCGGACTAGCTTACCAGCAATCAACTGACAAGCAAGGCGCACTGCGCCATTCTAAATGGAGGCTACCTTGTAGCCTCACGTCCCTTTCTCTACATCATTGTAGGTGTCTTTTATCTTCTGTGTCAAAGCGCGGTCTGCAGCCTTTCCTGGATAAAATTCTTGTGGGTCTGGTCCCTGCATGCTCAATCCGGTGATCCTATGGATGAGTGCCGGATCGACGGTGATGCATTTGTCTAACCATAGATACCCACCATGGAAGCACAACAACAGTATCTTAACGCACACGTTAACCTCCTAGTGCCTTCCAAAATGTGGTATCTTCATCACGTTCAAGACAGTGGAACTCGTGATGTCCATAGTCCATGGCTGGGGGATGATATTCGACTTCTTCCCCTTGGTCTTGGTCAAATATTTTTGAGGTGTGAGCATTACATAGCTCTTGTGGTCTCCTAGGTTATAGTCATTGATCTTTAAGGTTGGAATCCTCTCCAACTACAGTATGACTACTTGTATTCCCTTCGGGAGGTACGCAGTGATGACTATGTAGTCGAAGTCCCTCGGGACACTGTCACGACTCACCACACTAGCAAGGGATGGGATGTAGTCACGTAGGATGGATGGAATTAGCTTCACATTCTCCAAGTCATCACGATGCTTGGTTCTTTTCTCAGTTGCAGCTCGAGATAGTCCAGATCCATGAACAATGGATGGGCAAGCTTGTACTCCTCTTGTCGATGAGGCTTAGATGCCTATGGACATCACCTTCTCAACCATGAGGTCTTTTAGAATCTATTCGAAATATTTTTCTGATGCACTAATTGCGTCCGACATGCACACTTGAGATCTGATATCTCAGGTCGATGAACAATAATCAATGTAACATAATGGAAGGTGAGGTCTCAATGATCACTACACGAAATCAACTAGTTCTCTGTGGGCTCGGATAATCACAATCGGAAAAAGTGTTCTCGGTGAAATGATCGATGGGATAAATAGATATTGTCATAACGGTTTCTTTCAACGAGTTGCAAATCCTTATTCAATGCAATTCCATCCATTATGGAACGATCCCAACGGTCCAATGGTGAACTTTCGGGCCATAACTACTTTCCTAACCATTCAGGAGCGTCGATTGAATGATCATATTGCCTCCAACGGTCATATTTCTTCGTCATGGCGAAGTGCCAATCTATGTTGTACTAATATTCTGTCGAAGTTCGAGTTCTGGAAACTTCTGTGAAGTATTCTCTGGAACTTCTTACAATTTTTCTAACTTTTCCCTCTTCTTACTGAGCTTTTTGGCCTTATTTCTTGTGATCTAAATCACTAGTTTCCTCTTTCCATTATCGTTCGTATCTCCTCTTGGCATGATAACTTTGCACTGTAGAGGGTCTTTCATAGGAATCAAGAGTAATACTTATTCTCTTTCTGGGGTAGGTGCTCTACTCTCTTGTACAAATAGGTGTCTCCAGTCTTCCTATGTCCTTTCAACTTCGACATCCATATCTTTGGTCCTTAGTAGCTTCGAATGGTTCCTTGTTCTTCCAGTAAGTGCACGATTCTCCTAGCCATGAAATCTCTTAGTTCTTTCTTTTTTTATTCTATATCCTCCTCTTCTTGTTTCCTTCGTATCTGATCTTTCTCAATCCAGGTTTTTCCTAGCAAGATAGCAAATGGGGCGTTGTTCTCAACAAACTTAACGATCTCAAATTCTTCTTCTGTCGAAGTGCCATGAGCGCTCATAGATGTTTGGGTAAGTCTTCCACATAGGGTTATCAACTTTCCTCTAAATAATCCTATTCCTCCCAATGAAGGAACCATAGCAGGCTTTCCCAAAATTTCCCAAGTTCTTTTTGTCATGATATTCACATGTGTTTTCTCATCCAAGACATAATCTATGTCGAAGTCTCTTATTCTTGTTTCTATGTACTCTTTCTCTTTTAAGACCTCTGATAAGTTGATATTTCTGTGATCATTCAAGGTTTCTTTCATCTGTAGTAATATAGTCTCTGATTCTTTCTGGGGTTCTATCATATCCTTAGTTTCTTGGCATGTCTCGTAGTTTTCTTGTTTCATATTCATCTTTTCAACTTTAGCAATCATTCTAGGACAATCCAAAACTTCATGGTCCATATCTTTATAGCAAAGACAACTAGGTCTTCTACCAGGAAATTCCTTAGCAAGATGTCATGGTCTTCTGCAACTTTAACAAAGGGTTAATTCTCTCTTTCTCTTAAATGATCCCCAACCTTTCCTGTACTACACACAGGGATCACAGTGACTAACCTACAAAAAATTAATTATAGGATCCTACATCCATTTGTTAGTCCAAACATTCTTTCTATCCATAGGAATAACATATCTTTCATTGCTTCTATCAGATCTATTTATATTGAATCTTATTTCTTCTAATTGTGCCCTAGTTTTCAGACTAGGACAAAATTTATCAAACATACTTAGATTCATTCTTTCAAAACAATTTTTTTACTTATATTACCTTTATTAGAGCATAAATCTTCAATATCTTGCCTCTTTTATTCAGATTGGAATTCTCTTCTTAGCACAGAGCTTCAAAAGTCAAGTGGAATATTGTGCACTGGAGCAATAGATCTATGCACAAAGATTTCTTTTCTTCAGTTCCCAGCAATCACAGTTTCAGGTCTCGGCAACAAAACCATTTGTTGGCATAGGGGCAGACCTAGGGTTCAATGCACCAACAAAACCCTAACTATCGACCCTTTAGGCAACACCTGCGAAGCATATGAAGTCTCACCCGAGGTAGAGGCAGGGGTGGTTGAAGGACTCAAATGTATGCAACCTAGCTGGGACACAGATATGTGATTATACCACTCTAACAAAGCACTTAGAAGTTAACATTCATCAGTATTTAACCCTTATCCAGATCACATATCCAAACCCTAATTACATAACAACGCAGTATTCAACCAGATCTAACACATCTAAGCACTTAGCACATGGAAAAAGATCGGATCTAGCATTTATTCACATCACTTAGGCACTAAGCTATCATACTAGATTCATCTAAACATTCATTACTACACTTAAGCTTAAATTATATATGCAAGACAATAACTAGAATGCGCAAAGCAACCATAACACAAGATATATGTGGTTCACCCCAGTGTGGGGCTACGTCCACCAACTCTTCTCTTCTTTATTATCTTCTGTCAAGCTTCTTACATGAACAGAGCATCAAAACCTTACTCCACAGAGGACATGAGATCTGCGTGCACCTCGCTAGATCCTCCTTCCCCGAGTTAGGATACAACACAAATCTTCTCACAATCTGTATACAATGCACCAAAAATGACTTGCACTTAGCTCTGCAAGTCTCAACATACACTATGAACAAAGCCTTTTACAATTAGTTTCACTTAGCACAATACTTAGCACTTAGAATCACACCCATACCCCCCTTACTTATGTCGCCTAGATTTATATTTATACATTACAAAATGGGCCTAAAACATGGGTAAACCCATGGTTCGACATCCCATACCCGTTACATAAACCCTAATCCCAAAACTGCCCTAAAAATGGGCTGAGATCCCATGATCTCTACTTCGACTTGTGCTCTATCTTCGACCAACCTGTCGAAGTCCCAAAAGAGGTCAAACATGACCAAGGATCTCCAAAACTTGGTCAAGGGCCAACAACAACACTGTTGGCTGGCACAAAGATCTCTTCCTTGGTGAAGCTAGTCGATGGTGTAGGGTTGCAGGTGTGATGTCCTTGGCAGGTTCAGCCGCTTGAAGACCTCTGCTGAAATCAAGTTCTTCTGACTACCACTATCGACAATGAAATGAAGTGGATACACCTTTACCCACATCTGTGAGTGAAAGAGGCATTCCCCTTCCTCTAGTTCTTCTGGTTCGTTGGGCCAGACTTTGGTGGTAGTGACAGTGGAACTGGGTTCAATATCGATAATTCACTTCCCTCCTTCATGATTTGATTCAGAATCAGAGTTGACCTCTGACTCAGAAGCCCTTAGTTCGTCCATGAGGGACTGCTTGGAGCAACATTCTTCAGTGTTGTGCCAAGGGATTTTATGGTACTCACACCATTTTCCCATGTCCTTCTTCGTCTTCTCATTTCCCTTCTTGTGTTGCGGCTTGGACTGGTTGTCCTGAGGGAGGCCATATTGACTTGGTCCCTTGATGTGTGGGTTGGGGCTAGCTTTTCCCTGCTTCGGCTGTGAGGGGTTTGCAGATCCAAACTCTCACCTTTTCTGCTTAAATTTCTTCTCGATCTTGAAAGCATATCTATAAGTTGTGCCTAATGAGGCGATGTCCAAGAAATCCATTTATGTTTAAATGTATCTATGCAAACAACCATGGTATTTGAGCACCAGATGACACTCAGAGTCTTTGATACCCAATTTGGTGCGTAGGGTATGGAAAATATTGGTGAAATCTGGAACTGTTTGGTCCCTTTCTTGACGTAGGGTGGCCCATCTCGTATACTGGTCCTCATAGCTTCCAACATGGTAGTATTGTTCTTTAATGGAATCCCATAAGGAATCCCATGTAGGGTCCACCACAAACATTGCAGATTCCTCCACGACCCTTTACTCGGAGTAAGTATCCCACCAATATTTAACACGGGGAACGACCTTGAGGAGTGCAAAAGTGATATTATCCCTATTGGAAAAATTGTGGACCAAAAAATACCCTTCGAGCAGATTCAACCATTTATCTACAACATCTGCATCTATCAATCCTTCAAATAATGGAATATCAAAATTTACCTCTACCTTGAAGGGGGTTGCATGGCCTCTTAATGAAGATGTTTCTCCCGTGGGAAATCGTCAATGGATCTGCACAAAGTTGTCCATCATTTCATTCATTTTTCGTGCAAAGGCTTCCTCAAGCAACATTTTAGTAGGATCTCCTACTCCATCATATTTCTTTTCACCCCCCATGGGTTGTTTTCGAGCTCAGCATGACCGATCTTGTAATGGCTCGATTGGTTCGAGTCCCAACTTCTTGTACCCAAATCTTGTCGGGGACATGCATGAAGAAAAGTAAATGAAGAGCAGACCGCTCTGATACCACTGATCCAGATTTAGGAGCAGAACGAACTGATTAAAAGACTGACTACAATAAACATAGATATATGGAGAATAACACAAATATCCAATGAACAATATTTTCTATTGAATAATGAAATAGGCTGAAACTGTAAAACTGCAAAACTAAAACACTTGCTCGAATGGTGGTAGTTATCTCTGAGAAGAGATGTGGTTGCTACATGCATCCGTCTGAGAAGAATGGAATAAAATGAGGCTCTAGAGGCCTTTTTGATATTACTCATGAATTCCAAAACCCTAGACATCCAAAAACCTAACCGTAGAAGGTGAAATGCCAAAAGTCATGTGGGCCCCTATGGGTAAGTTGGTGTAAGTTGGTACCTCAACTTCCCAAGGTTGTAACTTTTGCATATGACCTCCATTTGAGGTGCGTGATAGCCCGTTGGAAATCTCTTTCAGATAACTACACATTCTGTCATCAAACTGTGACTCTGTCTATAGTTTGATTATGGCAAGCAATAAAAACAACGTTTAGGGCCCCAAAATGGCCCTAGAAGTACAACAAGATGCATTGACATGAAAACATACAAAATAATCCAGTTGGATTAGGTGAGAGGCCACCAGTATCCACCTAGAGGATGTGTGGGGCTTCAGACAACCCTAGAAGTGTAGACCCCACAATTACAATAAGTACAGAAGAACGTGTTGAACAAACATGGACGAGAGGAGCCAGTTGGAATAGGTCGGTACCCTTGTATGTGAGGAGAATATGTCTATGTATTCTTCCACGATCTCGTCCACTTGCATATGCTGCAAAGAGAGGATCTATGTAGAGGCCATGAATGTGGTGACGACCTTCTACTTACCGTGAGCACGGATCACAAAGCAGACAAACTTTTGGGTCTGTGAAATGACCTTACTGCATTTCTTAGCAGAGATTAAAGAAATAGCAGTAGGTGATGCTACCTCTGGGATCCTGTACAATTGTCTACCCAAAGTAATGATAACACTGCATGGTCTAGACTCATACACAACATGACCCTTCCACAAATATGGTTTTCCTAAAAGAACACCACAAACTTCAAGGGGAGAAATATCACTCAGTACCTCATCTTTGAAAGGCTTGATGTCCTAGGGTAGACAACATTGTTGGATGACACAAATATCTCTTCCTTGGCAAATCCAGCTGATGGTGTAGGGTTGCGGGTGAGATGTCGTTGGTAGGTCCAACCGCTTGAAGACCTTTGCTGAAATCAAGTTCTTCTGACTACTGCTATCGACAATGAAATGAAGTGGATCCCCCTTTACCCATATCCGTGAGTGAAAGAGGCGTTCCCCTTCCTCTGGTTCTTTTGGTTCGCTTGGCCAGACTTTGGTGGTAGTGATAGTGGCATTGGGTTCAAAATCGATAATCTACTTCCCTCCTTCATGATTTGATTTAGAATCAAAGTCGACCTATGACTTGGGATCCTTCAGTTCGACCATGAGGGACTTCTTTTAGAGACATTCTTTGATGTTGTGCTAAGGGTTTTTATGGTACTCACACCATTTTCCCGCATCCTTATTCGTCTTCTCATTTCCCTTCTTGTGTTGCAGCTTGGACCGATTGTCCTGAGGGCGACCATATTGAATTGGTCCCTTGCTGTGTGGGTTGGGGTTGCCTTTTCCCTGCTTCAGTTGTGAGGGGTTTTCAAATCCAAACTCTCACCTTTTCTGCTTAAATTTTTGCTTGATCTTGAAAGCGTATCTATAAGTTGTGCCCAATGAGGCAATGCCCAAGAAATCCATTTCTTATTGAATGTATCTATGCAAACAACCACAGTATTTGAGAACCAGATGATGCTTAGAGTCTTTGATACCCAATTTGGTGCGTAGGGTATGGAAAATATTGGTGAAATCTGGTATGGTCTAGTCCCTTTCTTGACATAGGGTGGTTCATATGGTATATTGGTCCTCATAACTTCCAACACGGTAGTACTTCTCTTTAATGGAATCCCAAAAGGAATCCCATGTAAGGGCCACCACAAACATTGTAGATTCCTCCACGGTCGTTTACTCAGCGTAAGTATCCCACCAGTATTTAACATGGGGAACGAACATGAGGAGTGAAAAAGTGATCTTTTCCCTATCGGAAAAATTGTGGACCGAAAAATACCCTTCGAGCAGATTCAACCATTTATCTACAACATCCGCATCTATCATTTTTCAAATAATGGAATATCAAAATTTACCTCTACCTTGAAGGGGGTTGCAAGGCTGCTTGATGAAGATGCTTCTCCTGTGGGCAGTTGTCGAAGGATCTGCGTGAATTTGTCCAGCATTTTGTTCCTTTGTCGTGCAAGGGATTCCTCACGCAACATTTTAGTAGGATCTCCTGCTCCATCATATTTCTTTTCGTCCCCCATGGGTTGTTGTCGGGCTCGACATGACCAATCTTGTAATGGATCGATTGGTTTGAGTCCCAAATTTTTGTACCCAAATCTTGTTGGGGACATGCACGAAGAAAAATAAATGAAGAGCAAGTCGCTCTAATACCACTAATCTAGATTTAGGAGCAGAATGAATTGATTAACAGACTGAATACAATAAACACAGAGATATGGAGAATAACACAAATATCCAATGAACAATCTCTTCTATTGAATAATGAAATAGGTTGAAACTGTAAAACTGCAGAACTGAAACACTTGCTCGAATGGTGGTAGCTATCTCTGAGAAGAGATGTGGTTGCTATGTGCATTTGTCTGAGCATAATGGAATACAATGAGGCTCCAGAGGCATTTTTGATATTACTCATGAATTCCAAAACCCTAGACATCCAAAAACCTAACCGTAGAAGGTGAAACACAAAAACTCATGTGGGCCCCTATGGGTAAGTTGGTGTAAGTTGGTACCTCAACTTCCCAGGGTCAAAATTTTTGCATATGACCTCCATTTTAGGCGCGTGATATCCTGTTGGAAATCGCTTTCATATAACTGCAAATTTCGCTGTCAAACTGTGACTCCGTCTACAGTTTGACTGTGGCAAGCCAAAAAGACAACGTTTAGGGCCCCAAAATGGCCCTGGAAGTACAACAAGATGAGCTGACGTGAAAACATACAAAATAATCCATTTGGATTAGGTGAGAGGCCACCAATATCCACCTGGAGGATGTGTGGGGCTTCAGACAACCCCAGAAGTGTAGACCCCACAATTACACAAAGTACAAAAGAATGTGTTGAACAAAAACGAACGAGAGGAGACAGTTGGAGTAGGTGGGTGGCCACCAATATCCACCTGGATCATTGGTTGGAAAGATCCCGATGGATTTCTCCTTAGATGTGTCAACCGAGAAGAAGTTGATAAACTATTGAAGGAATTACACTCCGAACATTGTGGTGGACATTTCGTAGCATGTACCACTGCCCACGGGATCTTAAGAGTTGGATACTATTGGCCAACGTTATTTTCCGATACTCACTAATATGTCTGATCTTGCTAGCCTTGCCAATACTTTACTGGTAAACCAAAACTCCCAGCACATCCTTTGAAACCAGTGGTAGTAGAAGATCCTTTTCAACAGTGGGAGTTGGAATTTGTTGGGGAATTTAAGGACAATTCAAGTAATAGCTACCGATGGATTTTTATAGCCACAAACTATTTTACCAGGTGGGTTGAGTCTATTCCCATAGAGAAGGGCACTGAGGAGGTATTCATGAACTTTTTGGAGGAAAGAATTATAACAATATTTTGGGTCACGTCCAATATTACCACAGATAATGCCAAACATTTTAGTTTTCTTGCATTAGGAGAGTTTTGTTTCAAGTATGGAATTGTTTTGTCTCATTCCTCCAATTATTATCCACAAGGCAACAAATTGGAAGAATCGAGTAATAAGCAGCTCATGAACATCATCAAGAAGGTTGTGGGAGAAAACAATAGGTATTGGGATATCAAAATTAAATATGCCTCGTGGGTAGATCGAATGACAACAAAGACCTCAACAGATAGGACCCCTTTTGAGCTAGTGTATGGTTTAGAAGCCAAACTTCCAATGAATCTCCAAATCCCCATCCTCCATTTTTCTCAGCAATACACCACTGATGAAGAAGCAATCCAAGGGAGAATTAACCAGTTAATAGAATTGGATGAATCTAGAAGAACTGCCCTAAGCCAAATGGCAAGAAACCAAGAAAAGATCAAGAACACCTTCGATCACAAGACAAAGGAGAAGGATTTTGCCGAAGGTAATCTAGTGTTGTTATGTGATAAGAGAAGGGAGAAACCTAGTATGCACCAAAAAATGGATGGACTATGGACAGGTCCCTACAGGATTATAAGTTCCGCGAGAACAAACTCTTTCAATCTAGGGACCATGGAAGGAAAAGCTTTGAAGCTACCAAAGAACACTATACACATCAAGCGTTACTACCCACCAACAACGTGACATGTAAGTACATGTAAGTAGGTAGGCATTTTCATTCATTGTATATACCATCTGCATTTCATGCTAGAGTAGTTGTATTTCCATTTGTATATATGCTTGTTTATTTTCATTTTCTATACCATATATGAGACAGGGGTGATATCACCACCCCAAATGATTACTATTAATTTTTGTTGAGATCAAGCAGGTAACAGGTCATGCCAGATATGTTGAGGTTCTCATGTGCTCTACAGTCATCACATGTCCCCGAGTTGGAGTCCGATGTTATCCCCTATCCTAGGGATAACTAAGGAGATTATGTCTCGAGGCCCACAGGTCCTAGGCATGAAGTACCGAGAGCCATATTGACTTGAGTCTGGCCCTGGAGGGCTCATATTTCTTCTTCAGTGCCTCCACCTTGTCAGCAGCAACAAAATCCATCCCATCGGCACGGTCCTTCAACAACAATGGGTCACCACGTTATGACACTACCATTAAACTGGTCACCACGCTAGGGTAGTGGATCTTGGTGGCATAACCAAGAGAAAGAGGGTCTCATCACGAGCCAACCTACTCATCTCCATGAAATGCTTGTGGGTAACATTGTCACCACTGGTCACCACACCAGTGAAATGTCCCCTAACTAGTCTCTTGAAAGAAAAAGCAATAAGATAAAAAGATAAAAGGCATTGAATGGGCTTGGAAACATTTTAATCCATGACAAGGTGCAACTCACCCTCTTCATAGGCACCCACAGGTAATCCATACATCCCCCCATCATCACTGCACCCATTACTCAAACATCCTTCACCACCTTATCCACTTACATGGCCTGGATTTTTCTTCACCTGGAAACATCCCGCATCCAATGCGAATTAGCCCAGTAAGACCTCCTAACATCCTCTCCAAACCTGGCTTGTAGAATAGAATAACGTCTTTGAGCACTTGTATGGGAAAATGGGGTTTTATGCACATGTTTAAATAACTTGATTATTAGATGTGATTGACATTGATATGATCCATGTGACTTTTTTTTGGGCATACTTGTTGCTATGATCCATGGAGGGCGTACTTGTTGTTGTTGCAGGGCCACACCCATTGGATAGGTACACATGGGGAGATGATTAGTTCGGACCTCCATAGGGATACAATCCCACCAGATGGATGCTAAGACCTCAGCCAGGGGCATAGAAATATCATAGGTTTGCACCAGAGAGAGAGGAGGATGTTCCACCAGAGACAACCTAGCAGGCCTAGACCCAGGGGGGTCTTGCCCTCCCACTATGATGTAGGCCTTAGAAGACCCATGACGTCACCTCTGTGACCCTTGACATCACCCAACGTTTGATGGACACTTTGGAGGCAGTTGTGTGCCAAGTGGCACGTGTGGCTTGATCCAGAGGCCCTGGGAGGCCTAATGTTTTGCTCCTGGAGGCCAATGTTGCACTAGAAAGGAATAATTTCACCCTAAAAGGGAATGACGCCACATTTTCTTCTTGATTTAGGGTTTTAATTTTTCATTTAATGTAAAAACAAGATATTACATGTAAACTGGCCATCTCAGCCTTTTTTACCTAATTCTGATCATTGTAACTATATAAATAAGGGATTTTCCCTTGTATTGTTTCATCATATTTCACTCACAAGTGTGAGGTCTGAAATGTGTGCCCTAATTATGGTTACTTGGCTGAAATTTAGTGCACACTTCTCTAAGGAGGCTTATTTTGGAGTATTTTGGCATTTTTCTTGGTGGAAGTGTTCAACTAGGTTATTTGCTAGATGATTCTTGGTAAATGCAAGTAAATTTTCTGCAATTCTTCTTCATTGAATGGCTATGGTTGTATTGATATTGCATTTATACCAAGATTATGAAATTGCTATCTTAAAACCCTAGGAGGCTAAAGTACATGTTATTGTCCTTGCCTTAATAACTTTCACCTACTAGATTATGCTAGAAAACCAATTTTCTTGAAGCTTTTTGCTAAGGGCCTTGCCATTGCAACACCCTAGCGCCTTTTTATTCATCTAAGCCATCATCGTTTTCATCTTTGAGCTAAATAAGGAGGAAAACTACTAGGTCCTAGGGTTACCTACTTCCTAGTAGCCATTTTCCCCCTAGGTTTTGGTGATTGAAGCCTTGGGCTACCAACATTTCAATTATTGACCCCTCTTGTCTCTAGTTCTTTCATTATCATTTGTTCCTTCAAGATTTTATGCTTCCTAAAAGGACTCCATTTACCCTAAAAAAGCACTGATCTAATCCTTTCTATTGAGTTATTGACAAAAACCACTATCAAAACCTTTACCTTGAGCTCTCTACTAACTACTCCTAACCTTAGAATAGTCTAATCCACTAATCTATTTGTTCTTGTTACTAAATTAAGCTACAACCATCTATTCCAACACTAAAAGAATCTAAAAGAAATTGAAAAGTTGATTAATGCATTGCCTTATTTGCTTCTGACAAATGAAAGTACTTTGGTATTGATGAGTAATTATTCTTGGTCATTTTGAAGCCATTTTAAAGGCATTTATTGTGAAGTTGGTGTCTTATAAACATTGCTTACATAAAATCCCGTTTTCTTCATCATATATCAACTATTGCTTTTATTGATAAATTCCATGGTTTTATGAATTACAAACAACAAGTTGTACTTGCAAAATATATATTTTTCTTGTTGCTTTGTTCTGGGCAGGTACATCTTAATATTTCATTACTTCATTGGTTAAAACCTTGGGACTTTCTGATCAGTGTGACTTGTGAGAGGGGAAAATTTCATAAACACTTTAACCTTCTCCTTCTCAAAACCCCAAGTCACCGGGGACGTCCCCCCTGGGCCATATACCTTAAATATAAAGAGGTATCCTATTGAGGTGACAGTGATAGGATAACCTCATGTTACGCCAATTTCCCTTCCCTTAACCTTTTCCTCGGGAATAAGTACAAATTTTGTGATAACACTTCCTTCACAGAAGCAAGGGAGGGTTTATGTAAGGTGACAGTGGGTAAACTCTCCCACCATTATCACCATCCAGTGGGTTGGGTCAGGTTTTCCTCGACCTACAATTTGCGCAATAAAATTTTGGCACCATTGCCTGGGAGGATTTCGAATCCTCTTTCATTCCCTAACGAAACTTTGGAAATCTACCATCCCAAATCCTTTACCCATAGCTTTCCTGGTGACTTCACTTGAAGGTCGTCCCCCTTCCACCTTTGATGAACTCTTCTTGGAGCTCTTCTAGAAAATCCACTTATGGAAAGTTCCCTTTCCATTCCCTCCATTTTTTATGAACATTAAGTTCATCTGGAGACTCCATTGAAGCGACATCTCGGATAATGGAACCATGGAATCATGGTATTTACCATGGGACTTCCACAAGGTATAACCTTCTCTTGATGTTCAAAATATCCATGGATACCCGAACCTTTGCCCAACATGGTGGAAGGAAACTTTCCCCAAATTCGATGGTGACCCAACTCTAGCAGTCACCCATGTTGTGAACTATATAAGGTATGCTTCAAGTATAAATGTAATGCATGACGATGTACTAATGAAAATTTGTATATCTTCTCTAGACTCGAGTCAAAGGAAGTGGCTTGCAGACTTGTGTGATTCAAAAAGTAACCGATCTTCTACAAAGCTTGTTGAAGAATTTATCAGGTATTGGGGGCCATCTACTCAGGATTTACAGACTACCCTCCAAGAGTTCAAAGATTCCCTTTACAAAGAAGGTTTTCTAGTGGATGACGAGACAATAGTTGAAGAGTGTGAAGTTGAAGAAAAATATCACCCGCCACCTACAGAAGAAGTGCTTCAAGAGAATATCCATGAAGAAACGTTTCAAGAAGATCTCAATGATGAAGACCTTGATGAGACACCGATGTCCATTTTCTCGCTTGATGAAGATGATCTCATGGAGGACCCCTCTGACGTGGTTGATCAACACATTGAATATTTCATACATGTAGGGAGGCGTATATGGGATGTGATTTGTTTCACTTTTGATAAAGATCCCATTTACGATGATGAAGGTAGTTCTCAAACAAAAGGGGTTGAGTTGTCGTCTTTAGAGGATTGGTCTTCATGCACATATGATTCAGTTGCTTGGCATCTTGGTAATGGTATGATCAAAAAAAAATTCCAGGATGATTAATCGCAGCATACTCATGAATATTTCCAACCACCTTCATGCTCAGATATTGATGGATACCAGGTCATGGCCAACCTAGAGCACTCAAAAGCTCACCCTACAAAGTGAAAGCATTTTCATCTTGAAGATTTTTACAGTGATTCGCAGATGAAGAGGAAACATCTTTCTTTCTCCATACATGATATGGTCCCTTACCTCTTTTCTTCTTCTCTATGGAATCATCGGGATTTCTTGGGATCTCTCGTGTCTCCCCAGTCTTCAGAAAGCAACGATCATGCTAATGGGGATAAAGATGAGCCATCGTCTACATATGGTATCCCTCTTCAGAAATGGATTGATCGAGCTTGTGGCTATCCTTTCAGACAATATTTCGGGGATGATCAGGATTATAGTTACTCTTTTCAATGAGATTCCTCCCTCCCTCCCATCTCCATTGGTTTCATTTCATGATTCATTATATGTCTATTTATGCTCATGAATAATATTTGCTCAACTTATATTTTATGGTATTACATGACTAAGCACAGGGGGAGATACCTTGATGAAATAATGGACAGGTGGTTGCACCAATTGTATGACTTCACTTGAAATCACCTATCACCTTATCTTCAGGGCCCCAAGGGCCCATGTAAGTAGGTAGGTCATATTGATTTCTTGGATTTTTATATTGATTGTTCATGGCAGTTTAGTTGCATTACATTTTTCATTTTTCTCTACCTGCATATTTCTTTCATCATATTACATGTATAGTTTAGAAATTTTTGAAAAAATGCAAAGTTTTCTTTCTAGATTAGTTTTCAGTTTTGATTTTCATATATATGGATGAGGGGTTGATAGAACCACCCTAGATTTTATAGTTTTATGTTTCAGTGTAGGCACAATTCCACCAGGAGATGTTGCAGTTATCATTCACTTTATGGTGAGTACATGTCCCCAAGTAGGAGCCAGATGTTATGCTCAACTCCTAGGGATAACTAAGGAAATGATGTCTCTAGGCCCTTAGGTTGCATACATGTAGTACCTAAAGACAACTTGACCAGTAGAGTCCACTTGCAAAGACAGAGACCCACCTCACCACCACACTTCCAGGTTCATCACGATGGTATTCACCACATCTAATGGCTTCCGAGAGACATTGGGTCTTTCTCTATGAGGTACAAACTAGGTATTATGGTGAGTGTGATTTCAATATTTGAGGCATTTGAATTTTTTTTCATTTTAAACTAATTTGGATTATGTAACGTCTCCTTGGACATTATGCTCTTTTCCCTGTTTCACTTTGGTGGCTGACATTGCACCATAGTAAGTGGGTCACCCTTGGGGATAGGTTTTCTACTGGGAGGTCCTCTTGATGTTTCATTGTTCCATTCCTAACCATATTTGTCACTTTCCACTCTTCATCCCCTCATCTCCTTACCTTTTGGGATTTTCGGGCATACTGACCGAAAATGGATTGTCCCTCATTTCATGGGAAGAAGGGGCTGAAGGCCCAGAAGCTTGTAGCTAGAAAAAGATAAAATTCAAATACGAACCTTCTATATGCTCACCTAGGGATCTCGGGGACAATGAAATTCCTCTCATAATAAAATAATGGGACCTGTGAAAAATACAAAATGCCAACCAAGGTTGAGCATGTGTGGGCATTGTTTTTAATTCTTAGGTAGAAGCCCCACATATGAGTTCAACTTGGGGAAGCATGATGTGACCAAGGTA
This sequence comes from Picea sitchensis, assembly GCA_010110895.2. Lineage (NCBI taxonomy): Eukaryota > Viridiplantae > Streptophyta > Pinopsida > Pinales > Pinaceae > Picea > Picea sitchensis. The sequence continues at coordinate 693,211 of SNQJ01S0000344.1, read as the reverse complement.
GAGTCAAGGTGGGAACTGTTTTTCATGCTTAGGTAGAAGCCCTACCTTCGATTCAACTTGGAAACATCAAAAAAGAACAAAATGAAATAAGTGGCCTTGGACAAAGGTTGCATTGAAAATGAAGGTGCAACACACCCTCTACAAAGGCACCCATAATGAGATACTACACTCCATTGTATATCATTAACCCCGTTCCCAAGATTATTTCCCCCATCCATGTCACTTTTTCCACATGTCTTGGAGAGGGGTAAACTTGGGAAACACTCTTAAACTTGAGGTACGATTCACCCAATAGGTCGCTTATTAACCCTCCCATTCCTAAACTTGGAAAATTGCATAGGGTCTTTGAGCACTTGTTTATTTTGATGAGGTGTTTTGGATGTACATTCTTAGATGGATATTTTATTTATTTTATTTACTTATCATGATGCATTTGACTTGAAATCCTTGGAGTGTTCATTCATTGTCTTTGCAGGACCTAGTTGGTGGATAGATTTGGAAGAACAAGCCTAGCTTGGGATTCCTTGGGGCTTGAAGGCCAAAGGTTGGATACCATGGCCTGCACATCAGAAGATGATGCTAACCTTTAGAGGATCGAGGAGATACCATGGAGGACATAACCTATTCTTTATTAAACCCAATTATTTTCTCTTGAGGATGAAACATCACTTTTGAGGGGGTTGATATGACCCTAGGGCTAGGGCTTGTGGTGGTGGTCTTGTTTCTTGAAACTTGACACCTTTGGATGGAGAGGGGAACCTTGAGGACCCTAGCGCTTGATAGGGAGGCATTTGGAGGCCCAACATTTCATCTCCAAGCTCAACGATTTGCTAAAGGTGCCAAAATGTTGCCCTAAAGGGCTGACATCATGCTTCTTTAGGGTTTCTTATGTGCATTTTAGGGTTAAATATGAATTTCATATAGTAAAGGGTAAACGTAAGGGTTGTTGTCCCCTTAATTTGTGGTCTACACTAGAACTAAGTGGACAAACACTTGTAGTAGGATTTTTATAAATAAAGATCATTTCATTACATTTTTACATAACAACTCTTCCATCTTGGAAAGGATTCTTGGCTGAAATTTGCACCCTACTTGGGCAATTGTGTCTATCTCTCTTGCTACTATCTCTTGCTATGGTTTTCTTTGTCTATTGGATGAAGAAGTAAGGTGTTATCTTTCGTGGCAGTTTTTTATTGCTTTTATGGTGGATTTTCTTGGTTAAAAGGAGTTTATCTTGTTAATGCTTGGACTAGGTAAGGAATATTTCATGTTATTGCTTCTTTTCTTGGTCACAAAGTTAATTTTCTAAGATTTTTGGGTGTATAAGGGCATACAACCCCACTAATCCCATCATATTTGTCTTGGAATAATTTGTTGCATAAAGGAATACTAGGAGGAGTAAAAGGGTTTACACTCTCCTACGGGTTTCCTTACCTAGTCTTGCTTGCCTTGGGGAGTAAAAGGGCTTACACCCCCAATGAAGTAGCACAACTAGATATTTAATTTTTAAATACTCCATAACCTAATAGTTAAAGTCACTAATCTCTTGCATTGTTGAAATAAAATCATTGCATTGGGATACATTGGGATACATGTTATAATATTTATTGTGCCCTAAGGAAGTCCTCTTTTAGCCAAGGATTTTATTGTTGCAATAAATTTAATGCTACAGCCATTATGGATGCATCAAACTTCACTTTCTTTCATCATTTACTCACTTTTCAACCATGGAAATTGACTTCTAAACCTAGATTATTGTTCTGCTGGTTATGCACTATATTTTTTACGGTTTACTTGTTGATTTTTATGGTTGAAACTTGTTGTTGTAGAAATTGTTTACTACAACCATAATGTTTCCCTAACAATTTTTCGATAAATTCATTTGGCATCCCTAATTACCGTCAAAGTTCATGCTTAAGTATTGGAAAGTTGTCTATTGTTTTAGTACTTCATTCTCCAATAATTATTTTAGAATTTTGATGGTTAAATATGCAATAACTAGTCATTTTACTTGCTAATATATATTTCTATTGACAACTTCAAATAAGGAAAACAAGCTTAACTTGCTTGTCCATTGGAATTTTTCAACTTGTATCTTGTCTTTTCTTATGTCTCGGGTAGGTACAACCATCTTCTGCAGGTACTCAAACACTTGGAAACCATAAACCACCTTCGAAGTTCATTTTCAAGCCACTCTCCACTTAGAAACTTGACCTATAGGGGAATATCTTCACAAGTATCACTTTCCATCTCACATTCCCCCTAGGGTCACCCAAGACTCCCCCATTGTGTCAGATTCTTCCTTCACAGAACCGAGGGAGGGTTTATCTGAGGTGACAGTGGGTAAAATATCCCACTGTTATCACATCCAGTGGATTGGGTCGGGCTTTCCCAACCTACAATTTGCGCGACAACAATCCCTACAACATTTTTCCACTACTAATCCCACCAACAACAAAACAACTGTAAGGTATTTTCCCATGAATGGAAACATGCAACCCTACCTAATTGGTTAAGGTAAGCATGGTGGGTTGCAACAATAGGTTATAAGGCTAGATGATGTTTGTCGAGTCATTGGACAAAGTGGTGAGACGTCCTAAGTTTCCTTTATGCAAGATTGGAACACCTTGGGTGCACAAGTCAAACGTGTAGACACCAAGGGGATGAGCATTCCATAATTGGCATATGAATTGCACATTGGGTCCACTTTGGATGTGGAGTGGATTGTTAGGAACCTTAAAAGAAGGCAAAGGCAATAAAACATCCACTATATAAAGAGGATGCCTCCATTATGTAAAGCCATTCATAGAAGAGTGAACAAGTAGGTATGTGATTGTGCTAAGTATGGGGTTGCACAATAGACTACTTGGAAAAAGGATGAGTGAATTATTGAAGAGATGAGACCTGCATGAGGAAATACTTGTTGGAAATACTAATACAACTGAGAGGGGGGGGGTGAATCAGTTGTATATAAGCTTAAACAATTTTACACCTTCTTAACAATTATTAATATTTCTTC
>SNQJ01S0000344.1:665121-688233 GCA_010110895.2 Picea sitchensis | reverse complement strand
TCTTATCGAGAGGCCTTTTATTGCCTTCTCGGGGATCCCTGGGCAAAGCATCTCTAGGTTTTATTTCCTATGGATTTTATCTTTTACCAACTGCTTTTACCCCCTGGGCCTTTAGCCCCTTCTTCCCACAGGACCAAGTGTAACCCTCAAAGGTCATCGTAATGGTTGGACTAGGGGAGTGGGATGGATGTATGGGAGATAAGATGTAAAGTGATAGTATGGTGGGAGCGGACGATGGCTCTTCAAATCCCCCTTGGTGGCTAACCAAAACCCATGGATACAAGCTTGCTAGGGCATCACGTTAATCCCCCCAACAATGGTCAAGTGGGTTAGTGTAAGATCCAAGTAGTTATCAGAAATGTAAGGAACTTGATGCATATATAAGAAAGTTATAATGATCAAACATGACACATACCATGATACCTGGACCAATTACCTCATGGAACAAGAGTCTTCTCTGATGCAAGTCCAGGTCGATGGTGATGGGTGTTGCTACTGCTGATAGGACAAATCTGGTGAAGAAGAAGAAGGATGGGCCCTCCAGGGCCATGCTCAGGTCAATCCTGCTCTTGGTACTCCATGTCTAGGACCTGTGGGCCTCAAGACATGATCTCCTAGTTCTCCCTAGAAAACGGGGATAACATCTGGCTCCAACTCGGGGACATGTGCTCATCGTAGAGCGCATGAGAACCTCAACATCTCTGCCATAAACATGTAGACCTACTCACACTTGAAAATAAACATTAGCAACAAAGGTGGGGTGGTATTGCCACCCCGCAAAATATAACATGTATACATATGAAGTAAAACAATCAAATGCATATGAGGAAAAAAACATGAAATGCAGATGGTATAATACATGGAAAATGCCTACCTACCCATACTTACCAGTGAAGTCAGGTTACCCCACCCTGGTGGGGTCTGAGGAGGTGCCCGCTGACGGGCACTGTGCGCCTTCTTCCCTCCAATGTAGACAGGTAATAGGAGCCATTAACTAACTTTATCCCAACCTTAAAAGGGCCAATCCAAAAATGATTGTTTTCTTTGGTATTAGTAGGCTTCCCTTTATTGGCATCCCACATCCAAACCATGTCTCCCTCCTTGTACTCTTTGACTCTAAAATTGGTCGTTCCTTGAATAACCCTGGTGTATTGTGTAGAGGGAGGTGGGTGGGATTCTGCTATAAAGATTTCTTGCTATGAAGGACAGATCCATACATCATCTTCCACCTTCTTTAGTATTTTCGCAGTCTCTGATTCCTGAGCTTTGAGATCGTCCATGAGTTGTTGGTATTCTTCTTTCGTGGGCCATTCAATCTGACTCGAATTTTCCTCTTTTGCAAAAGGCGCATCTTCTTGAGAATATCTATGAGGAGTCGGCCTAGTTTTGTCACATGCTTTGTCATCTTTGATGGAATCACTGGACTTTTCTTCATAAGTTGTAGTTACAGGTACATTCTGGATACGACCAAGAGTTCCATCTTTCAATGGCCCATTTGATCCTTGGAAAAAGTTGTCAAATCGCTCTTTGATAGATGGTGCCTCGATGACTTCTCTCAGAGGGATGGTTACAAGCATCTTGGATAATGCCCCTTCAAGGTCAAAATTCAGATTAACCCTTTCAGTATTGGATGTTTTAGGAAAGATTACATCCACAGGTGGGTTTTTTGTCTAGTCAGTGGAAGGTTGGTCCAACTTATTTCTTCTAAACACCTGGAACTCTTGTTTCTTTAGCTTCTCTTTTGATTCCTGGTCTAGTTTGTTTATTACCGCCATCCTGGCTGACCTGGTTGCTTCTTTGATGGCCTCCTGATGCTCTTCAGCGGTGATATTTATTTGAGGGCCTTCTATGAAGTAGTTTATATTGTTTACCTGTTGATGGTCACCACTACTGCAAGGACATTCATGTTCCCAATGTGCTTCACTACATTAAAAACACCAAGGGTTTTCATCCATAATGATGGCGCTTGGAAATTTTATGTTTTTGAAAACATCTTTGTTCCACTCAACAAAATTACTTTTTCTCTGTATTGGATAGCCATCTTCGTCTGAATCTTTCGAGGTATCAGAGGCACCATCAGGATAATCACCCCAATCTGTTTCTTCTCCTGTCAAGGGAAAAGTGGGACAATCTTGAAACAAGTATGGATCCATTGAAAAGGGTGTTTGTTCAACCTTCTCAGAATGACCAGTATGTAGTAATGTGGGAATCCCCTTAAAAGGCAATCGATCATCTAAGTCCTGCTTTTTTAGAAAGGAAATTTCTAATATTTCACGAATCCTTTTAACCCTTTGCAGGATACAAGACATACTAATGCTTGGATCAGATTCTTCAGACTTATCGGCTTCATTCATATCTTGATTTTCGAACATCGGTGTGTCCAAGACAAACAAGGCATCTTCAAAGTTAGGTTTTTTGTGAGTACCCATGCCCAAATCCTTGGGTGGCTCATGTTGTCTCGAGGCATTCAAAACATTGTTTGTGTTTCAGAAAGTTGTGTTCCATTTCCTTTTGGGAGGCATGAGTTTTACTTCAAGAATTTCTGGGAGTTTAGGCTCAGCTTCGGTGACATCCTCATCACTAGACTCTTTGTGGTCATTATTGTGCGAGAGATTGACTTGATGAATGTAGTCTTCGAACTCAAGGTTCTACTCAATCCGACAAGAAAAGTCTTGTGCTTCTTCTAGAGTCGAGGGTGATCGATCTTTGAGAGTAAACTACAAAATTCCTTCCAACGAGTTCAAGTAGTGTTGGAGGACAACTTCTTCTGAGAAACTAGGCCTGACCTTCTTGAGAAAAAGGTTGAACCTATCATTGAAATCCCTAATGCCCTCACTAGAGGCTTTGCAAATATTAGTGTATTGAGAGTAAAGGGAATCCATGCTTTCTTTTTCACACCAATCTTTCTGGAAGGCTTGTTCAAGGTCTTCAGGGATTTTGATGCTTCCTTTCGGGAGTCTGTTAATCCATCTTCTAGCATTTCCGGTGAGTGAGCTCACAAAGAGCCTTAAGAATACATCGGGGTGTTCTTGTTCGGATTGGTGAAACTGGAAAGCATCACAGAAGTCGGTCCAATGAGAGTTGTCATAGGATCCATCTTCTCCTGAGAACTTAGGTATCCAAGACTCGGCCTTCTTAGGTAGATCATGTAACCCCCCTTGGGTGTTAGGTAAGCTTAAAGGACCAAAGAGTTCTTTATGAGACCATTTGGGAGAACTTACAAGGGTGACAGGATTTGTGGAGGTCATAGTAGTAGATGCAGGTATATATTGATGTCCACTACGACTCGTCATTAGCTATTTGTGGAGTCGCAAGATGATTTTCTTGAAATCATCAAATAAAAGGGAAAACGCCCTAGTGGAGTCGCCAGGTAAGCTTGTAAAATAAGGCTCTGAGGTAAGGATTACCGAAAAGGTTTGTCACTTGAGGAGAATTGACTCAGTGTTCCCCGGAAGCAGTGCCAAAATGTTATCGCGCAGTTTGTATTTTAGGTTTACAAGGCTAAAAGATAAGGGTCAAACTAGCGTAACAGGAACCTTCCCACCCAATGTCACCTCAATAGGGGGCTCTTTCTGTTTAGGGAGGTTAGCCCAGGGGCGACGTCCCCGGTAACCTGGGGTTTGAAGAGGCAAAGAGTAAAAGGTCAAAAGTTAAGGTTATCCCTCCTCTCAGGTTACCACCAGTACCAGATAATCCGGCTAATCAGCCAATAAAGAAGTGAAGTCCTTGCTGAGAACACCTNTCACTAGAGGCTTTGCAAATATTAGTGTATTGAGAGTAAAGGGAATCCATGCTTTCTTTTTCACACCAATCTTTCTGGAAGGCTTGTTCAAGGTCTTCAGGGATTTTGATGCTTCCTTTCGGGAGTCTGTTAATCCATCTTCTAGCATTTCCGGTGAGTGAGCTCACAAAGAGCCTTAAGAATACATCGGGGTGTTCTTGTTCGGATTGGTGAAACTGGAAAGCATCACAGAAGTCGGTCCAATGAGAGTTGTCATAGGATCCATCTTCTCCTGAGAACTTAGGTATCCAAGACTCGGCCTTCTTAGGTAGATCATGTAACCCCCCTTGGGTGTTAGGTAAGCTTAAAGGACCAAAGAGTTCTTTATGAGACCATTTGGGAGAACTTACAAGGGTGACAGGATTTGTGGAGGTCATAGTAGTAGATGCAGGTATATATTGATGTCCACTACGACTCGTCATTAGCTATTTGTGGAGTCGCAAGATGATTTTCTTGAAATCATCAAATAAAAGGGAAAACGCCCTAGTGGAGTCGCCAGGTAAGCTTGTAAAATAAGGCTCTGAGGTAAGGATTACCGAAAAGGTTTGTCACTTGAGGAGAATTGACTCAGTGTTCCCCGGAAGCAGTGCCAAAATGTTATCGCGCAGTTTGTATTTTAGGTTTACAAGGCTAAAAGATAAGGGTCAAACTAGCGTAACAGGAACCTTCCCACCCAATGTCACCTCAATAGGGGGCTCTTTCTGTTTAGGGAGGTTAGCCCAGGGGCGACGTCCCCGGTAACCTGGGGTTTGAAGAGGCAAAGAGTAAAAGGTCAAAAGTTAAGGTTATCCCTCCTCTCAGGTTACCACCAGTACCAGATAATCCGGCTAATCAGCCAATAAAGAAGTGAAGTCCTTGCTGAGAACACCTGCTCAGAACAAGACAATAACAACACTAGATGTATATTTGTAGGCTATAATTCAAAAGTTTAGTACTTCTTGATTATCTAATTTCATTTAACAAGCAATATAACAGATAAGATGATGTAAACGTTTTACTAATTAGCCAATGAAAAATCACTAATTCATCAATATCTATCACAAAATGACCAAGCCAACAGTATTATCAATCAAAATTAGCTCAATAAAGGCCTGACGTCATCATTAATTGTTGAGTTAGAAGGGTTGTTGCGTCAGGTATGATGTCATCCCTAGTTAGTGGCGTTAGGGTTAGTTAGGGTTTCAGATTTTGAAAATTTGAAAGATGATTTTACACACTACAAGCTCAACATTGGAAACAATACAAGTGCCTTAGGGTTAATGGAGTCAAAGTAAAGGCAAAAGATCTCAGGAGGATTTAAAATTTAAAGACTGGAGGGTAGGGTTCTATGGTGTTGCAATGGTAGGGCCCTAGAATCAAAACCCTAAGGGAAGGAGGCTCATTCTGGTATTGCTTAAGCAAGGCCTCATGCTCCTTCCTCTTTCTCTAAACACTCTTGGCAAAACGGCTAGCTTCAAAATACAGATCTAAGGCAGAAAAGTGTTGCAGGAGAAAGGATTTTCAAACCCTAAAAGGTTAAAACCCTAGGTGTAGATTTAACTAGGCCTAGGATGTCTCCTCTCTTCAACCTATAAATTAAATGCTAACTCGGAAAAAGGGAGATAAGTGTAGCAACGGCTAGGCTATATCTTCCTTTTTCAATGGCTGAAATTATTTCTCAAGCATGGGGACATATAACAATGACCTACTAGTGTGCTTGCTACCTAGGGTTTCAAGATTCAGCAATATAATAGAAAAATTAATAGCAAATGTAAGAAATTAAGCCTACAACCATTCACTTAAGAAGTTTTGCATGAGAAACTCACTTACATATCATGAAGAATGCATAATCAAACCCTAGTTGTAAACCTTCCATGAGAGAAACACCATAAATGTCAAGAGAAATCCTCCAACAAGAGTTGTGCCTCACTTCCAACACCAAAAATACCAAGAAAAAGACTAAAATATAATCTCTCACAAGAGAGTGAGTTATGTTATGTTCAAAATGAGGAAAAACGTCCTCTATTTATACCAATCCATGACCTTTGAATTAAAATTTAGGTCATTAAAATAGCCGACATGATGACTACAAAATGTACATTGTTTTTACATTAACTATTAGAAAAATGACATAATATGAGAAAAAAGAGGGACGTCAAGCCCTTCTGAGGGAGACGTTGGTCCTTTTTGGGCATATCCAGCATCCAGAGGCCAGACGTTGGCCCTTCTAGGGATCCTCCAAGCTGCCACACATGCCAAACGGCCTCATCACACTGCCACACGCTCAGAATAACATACTGCTTTCCTGGGTGATGTCATGTCCATCAAAGGAAAACGTTCCATCTGCAGTGGGTGATTCCCCCTAGGCCGGGCTCTGCCAAAGTGTTTTGGTGGAACATCCTTTTGTCTTCTCGTGAAAAGGCTCATCATAATGTTTTCCTGTCTCTGTCATCCCAACAACCATCTGACAAGCTCTTCAGCCCCATGGAGGTTCGAGCTAATCATATCCCCATGTGTATCAGTCCACTGGTACCTGTCCGTTGGGTATGGCCGTGCACATCAAAAACTTCTCCCTCCATGGGATCATCAGTCCTCGGGATCATGGCAATGTCAATCACATTTCATCATTAAATTTATCAAATACATGCATAAAACCCCTAGAATATCCTTTAAGAGCTCAAAGACATTACATTGATCTACTATACAAAGTTGAAGAAACAAACAGAATGACCTATTGGGCCAGTATCCATAAGAAAAGGAAAGTTTCCACAAAAGATCATTCAAGCCATGTACATGAAGTGATATGGTCTAAGGAGTGTCCAGTTATAGTGAATACCAGGGGTAAGTATTGTCCGTGGGTGCCTTTGTAGGAGGTGAGATGTACTCGTCATGGATGCACTTTTTTCCAAGCCCCTTTATTGCCTTTATTCTTTAATTATTTCTTTTTCTTTCTTTTTACTTCAAGGTCTGACCAAAGGACACTGCCTTGGCGTGGTGACCAGCGCTGACAGTGTTACCCACTGGTATTTTCATAGAAATGATAAGGTTGGCTCGTGATGAGACCCCCTTTCCCTTGGCCATGCAACCAAAGGTCGAGAGGCCTTTTATTGCCTTCTCAGGGATCCCTGGGCGAAGCATCTCTAGGTTTTATTTCCTATGGATTTTATCTTTTACCAACTGCTTTTACCCCCTGGGCCTTTAGCCCCTTCTTCCCACAGGACCAAGTGTAACCCTCAAATGTCATCCTAATGGTTGGACTAGGGGAGTGGGATGGATATATGGGAGATAAGATGTAAAGTGATAGTATGGTGGGAGCGGACGATGGCTCTTCAAATCCCCCCTGGTGGATAACCAAAACCCATGGATACAAGCTTGCTAGGGCATCCCGTTAATCCCCCCAACAATGGTCAAGTGGGTTAGTGTAAGATCCAAGTAGTTATCAGAAATGTAAGGAACTTGATGCATATATAAGAAAGTTATAATGATCAAACATGACACATACCATGATACCTGGACCAATTACCTCATGGAGCAAGAGTCTTCTCTGATGCAAGTCCAGGYCGATGGTGATGGGTGTTGTTGCTGCTGATAGGACAAATCTGGTGAAGAAGAAGAAGGATGGGCCCTCCAGGGCCATGCTCAGGTCAATCCTTCTCTCAGTACTCCATGTCTAGGACCTGTGGGCCTTGAGACATGATCTCCTAGTTATCCCTAGAAAATGGGGATAACACATATCTAACAAATTATATCTTAAGGAATAGTTATGGGCAAAGGTTAAGTGAAGAGGTGTATTTTGGTTGTAGTAGGTGCAAGTTAGTCGAGCATCGAGGCAAGACAGTGCCACATGACTAGGGATGACAAAAAGAAAAATTTCAAGCAAGACTCTTAGGTCCATGAAAACAACCTTCACCTCAAGAATATTGTTGGATCCAAACCCAAGACCATAGGATAAAGAGACCATCCTTAGATTATCCTTAGAAGTACCATAAAAAATAACCAATGTTCTGGAATCATCGATAGGTTGCTTGATAATGGACCTTGGCATATTAAGAACAACCTCCTTACGATAACCTTCAAAGCGACATACATGACTTTGAAAAAAATCTATAGTGGGGACACCACCTTATCATCAAACAACATCTCATTCCTCGAGGTCTAAATGGCCCAATATAAGAGAGGTAGAGCTTCAAAATCCTCTAGACTTTTATTATGCCACTAGATCTTCAGGTTCTCTTCCAATGATTCCCCTCTCCAACTCATGAATCCCACAGTGAGGGTAATAGTTCCACGCCATACCTCCAACACAAAGTTGCATCCAACAATCATCTGAAAAACAAACTCCACAAACCTGCTTGGATCCTCAAAGGAAAGCTTAATCAACTTGTCTCATGTACTAATTCAATTTGAAAGAGCCATCCATAGAAATAACCTACATTTGAGGGGAGCCCTAACCTTCAAAATTTTCACCCACCACCACTTGACAACTTGATCCAACTCCAATGAGAACGTGGTCCAGTAACCAAGCTTCGACATGTAGAAACCCCTTGCAGGGTTTTCGACCCACACTAAATTGTTCTCCTCTCTTAAGACAATGTAGACAAGACAATACTTGTGCGAAACCATCCCACTCAATGGATTCCAAGTTCACTCGACCCAAATCCTTTGATGATAGCCACTTTTGCCCCAAAGTTCTTCTACATCGCCTCTTTTAACATTGGCAAAAAAAAACTTACTAAGCCCCCAAAGAAAGACCTGGGAATCCATCACTAGTAGATAAGTACTTCCCCTTCCAATTGAAGGATCCACCCATAAAAGAATATTGCTTCCATCATTCATTTTTCATTTGATCCATCTAACAACCAAAGTGAATGCCTAGACCAATGTTCTCCAAATGATAAATGCATTAAAACTTGGTTTTCTTAGACTACGATTCCACTCTAAAATCGAATCGGAATTGATATTTTTTTAAGTAAAAGATCGCTCCAAATACCCTCCCCAAAGATGACCTTCAAAAGTCTCTTTGCAACAAGATCCTTTTAAAAGAAGAAAATGTTTTTAAGGCCCCATTCTCCTTTCTTAGGCTTGGCTAATCTCTCCCACCTAACCAGCGCCATATTTTCCCTTTCATGCTTACTAGTCCATAGAAAAACGATCTTTTTCCAACTATGGTAAGATCGCATTACGAGTCTACCACCCTTTATCAAGAGCATTCTTTATCTAAAAAATGATCATGGCTTTCAAACCTAGGTATTAGAAACTTATATGATCTTTCATGTTGGGAATTGGTTGAAAATGGGCGATGGACAAGGTGGAAATCATTTGAAGTACCAAACATGGTCATAGATAGCACATGTTCCCAAGCAAGTTCAAATACTTCCAACATCCTTAATCAAATTCTCGGTGATTCAAAACCTATCCAAACGTTTAAAGATGCCTTAACCTAGCACAATTATTCGTACATGTAGGAACCAAATCCAAAGCCTCAATGTCACATAACTTATGCAAATGAAAATATTCCACTATATCCATCCCTCCTAATTCCCCCCAGGTCTCCCCTTGTCCTAAAGATCCTCTTGCTAAGAAAAAACACCATTTACATTAAGGAGGGACAAACTCTTCCCTCATTCTTGTGAGAACAAAATTATATGTATTTCTAAAGGAAACAACCTCGATTTGAAGGACAGTAAGCTTCTTCCACACCATGGCAATCCCATTGACATCCCCACAACACTCTAAATAGCAAAATCCCAACTTTGAACTACTAAAAGCAAGGTGTAGGGGATGGTGACCAAACCAAGGACCAATACACTAGTAACATACCAAAATGTTTTATTTAAAAAAAATTGTTTGCGTGTAATATACCTAAGATGTACTAAATATATTATCATAATGTAATAAATAAATATCATGTAATAATAGTCATAGAACAATTATTATGTAATGTAGTCATTAATATGTAATAATGATAAGTCATGCCCTTTACCAAGAACATGACTTATCACCCCTAAGTGTATTTATACGTAGGCCCCTTGTATCTTAAGAACATGTGAAAAAATAATGAATAATAATTATTCATCCCTTGAGGAATATATGGATTCGTCCTTGTTTTTCCACTGACCTGTGGTGAAGCACATTTTTTTTTGTTGTTTCGATCAAGTTTATTTTTCTAGTGACATTTAAAAAGAGAGAGAAAGAAGAAAAAAAAGTTCTCTAATCATTTCCAAGTGCTTTTAAAGTGCATGAAAAAGTAAACAAAAAATGTATACATAGCATAAGTGACTTTCCACGTACATAGTAAGAAAAGATAATTAAAAAAGGAAAATTTCCAAGTGTTTTTAAAGTGCACATGAAGAAGTATCAAGTCAATATTTATGATATAGGTGTTTATTTTTGCATGGATGAATAAAAAATAAAGAAATATAAATATCTCATGGATGTAGCCGAATGGGTTAGCTCGAGTGGTCATGGGGTCAAGTCCCCAACCTTCTCTGTAGATATTATTGGCTTATTAATTATATAATATATTATTATTAAAATTACTTCATTCATAATTTCTGGTTTGTAATATATCAAATTCACAAACCATAAAATATGTAAGTATGTGTTCAAGTTTCTAATATATCAAATTCACAAACCATAAGGTTATCACAACTGTATATGTTTTTTTAAAGGATACATATATTGAAATATAAGAACAATACATGAATAAAAATATATCTTAATAAAGACATCACCCTAAATAAGGGCATGGGTCTTTCAAAAAGATACAAGAACAATGCATTATTTTATTAAAGTATCTAGTACGGATATTGTAATTTGTTAGTTCAAAAGTAATGACATCACTTCCATGGTTAACTATGAGTTGTCATTCATCATTTAGAATATGAAAAATAAATATCCTTAATTCAAATAATGTCAATTCAAAATCATAAAGGATGATGTCAATTTTTAAAATGTGTGACTCTTTTAAAGTTGAGTTCGATAATACATTTTTTGTTTTGAGGATTATTTTTTACCTCGAAATTCCCCTAATGTATCTCGGTGAAGGAACCATGGGAAGAGTAGATTTAATGATTGGCATATCACTGTTCATGTGGCATCATGATAAACTACAACATACCTAGCAAATTGGACCTCTCTCATGAAAGTTGACAGAGCTTTGGTATTGTTTTGCATAGTCTTGGCGCATTCATATAAGTGTACAAATCAATTGGACCCTCCACCAATGTGTTTATTGATTTTATACATAAATAGAAGGAGAAAGTTCAAGACCCGAACAAATGAAATTGAAATTAAAAAACAACTACTAAAAATGATGTCATGTCAACATTTTATTATATTACAAGCCCGAAATATAAAACGAACAAAGGTGCAATATTTTAACCACCATCACATTGCACCTTATGTTTATGATAAGGAATGACAAGAAATCATTTTAATTTGGCACAATTATTTATGGAGTGTTATTTAAGCAATCAAACCAAACTATGCATTCATTGTATATATATTCTATGGTATTGACAAATGATCAAACAAGATCAAGATGCAGATCAAATCCCTAATTTTATCCATCACCACCTACCCTCATACCTTACCCACATAGGTTGGTAACTTTACAAACATAAATTCAAAATCCCTCCCAAGTTACCCAAGCAGCGAAGGTGGCCAAACTTGATAACATTTGCAAGCATCAATGTTGGTGTCAATTGCCATAAAGTCAAAGAGAGGAGTCATGGTGGCTAATGTGATCTTCACCACCACGAGTCAAAACGCATAGGAATAGTATGAATGGACATACATATTCAAGTAAATAGATGAAACATGAAATAGATGAAACATGAATTGAATATTGTTTCATTTTTGTGGAAACTTAGTTATTAAATGCACTTTTATGCGGTGTATCTAACAATGAAAGTTCTGTGTTGGTTAACTATTTACACATAACACAGTCATTTAATAGATGTGACACTTCATTGTCAACTCTATTGACATTAAAAATTAATTGTATTCTAGTTATTGTAAGTTGTGTAAGTGTGTCTGTGTGTGTAATGGTTTGGTCAACTAGTAAACTTTTTCTGAAAAAACTTAATTAAATATAGTTTTCAAATCTAACTTTGATATTCAAGGAAATCTTGAATTGTTGCCATCATTGTAAATGAAGTAACCCAAGATTGTTATTCAGATGACATTCACTGATGATTTGCAAGTGCATAATTTGATTGAAGCTACTCGTATAACGTGAAAACCTTTTAATTATATATACTTACCAAACATCCATTTTCAAAGTGTGGAGAGATACCAAGCTATGAGCATGAACACAATGTCACTCAAAATGCCCAACCTACACACAAGCAATGATACAAATTTGTTTGTGTGGTTGTGTGAGAGAGACAAACAATAAGTTCATCCTTGAAAAATTAGTTTCCATATATACATTTATATTCTTTAAAACGAACTTTGTGTGTTCTAAACCACTAAAGGGGAGACTATCAATTCAAATGATGCAACATTGCCACGTGCATGTTTGTTTGTCCCACAATTATTGTCTTGGAGTTATTAATTGTATTGTTAAGTAGATTCTAGATTGTACATTTGGACTCATGCATGTGAGAGAAAGAGACAAACACTCGTCTTAGACATTTTACCAAACATCCATTTTTAAAGTGTGGACAGATGCCAAGTAATGATCATGAACACAATGTCACTCAAAATGCCCAATCCATACACAAGTATTGATACAAATATGTTTGTGGTTGTGTGAGAGACAAACACCGAGCTCATCCTTGAAAAATTAGTTTCCATGCATACATTTAAATCCTTTAAATCGAACTTCATGTGTTCTAAACCACTCAAGAGGAGCCTATCAATTCAAATGATGCAACATTGCCATGTGCATGTTTGTCTGTCCCACAATTATTTTTCCTTTGGAGTTTGAATTGTATTGTTAAGTAGATTCTATATTGTACATTTGGACTCGTATGCATGTGAGAGAAAGAGATAGGTACTCATCTTAGAAAAAATCATTTTTGTATACATTTATATAATTTAGATCAAACTTTGCATCTTCAACACCACTTAGGGGGACCCTATCAACCGAGATAATGCAACATAGACTTGTGCATGCATGTTTGTCCCACAATTATTTCTCATCGAAGTTATGGATTGTATTCTTAAGTAAATTCTACATTGTAATTTTGCACTCATGCATGTGTGAGAGAAAAAGTTTGTAATTTTGCACTCTTGCATGTGTGAGCGACAGTTTATACTCATAAAATTAGTTTGTATATATACATTCATATTGTTCAAAGTAACCTTCATGTGTTATTAAGCACTCCAGGGAAAAGATCTCCTAAAAGAAAATAGCCCTACTAAGAAGATAGAAAAAGGTATACCTTAATATTCCTATTGCATCGGCACTCTTCGCCTAGCAAACAGAAAATATGTGCCAACTATCCATCCGGAATTTCCGATGATATCAGCTTCAGTTCCCAGGATCTCCCCTCCCATCCATCCTATCAACTAATAGTTCCGGCAGTTCTTACACGATCTAAGCTAAAGGTAAAGCTACGCAGGCATACAAGAGTTGAGAAAGTAGTCAATATTTTTATAGGGATCTGCATTACTATTTTTTCAATCCAAATGATGCAACATACTTGTGCATGCATGTTTGTCCCACAATTATTGTCTTGTAGTTATGGATAGTACTGTCAAATAGATTTTGGATTGTATTTTGGGCATGTGTATGTGTTGGATTTACAATTTTTACTATATTTTGGACTAGTAAACTTTTCACCACTTTATTTGTGTTTTTAGTTTATATATCTCAATCTTTAATTTTAATTCCAATTCTACAATTTATCAATTGAGGTAGGATTCTACAATTTGAATACCACCTTATATTATAACTTCCATTATATTGTAAAATTTACATGTTAATGCATTAAATTGTAAATATTAAGTGAAATTGCAATTTAATCATGCTATTGTATCTAATATAAAAATATTCAAAAAGCTAGAACCTCCAAAACATAACATAACATCAATATAAGACATCCAAAGCTACACAATTAGCTCATTACAAATAATTATAGATATACAACAACAATTATTGTAGATAACTAATAGTTCCTTCAAAAGACTTGACATTTTACCCTCATAGAGGATCATTATGTCAATACATTCTAGAGACAAAATTGGTAAGAGATTAAAAATTACCAATTCATGTGAGTTTTCACGTTTTTGAACACCTTCAACCAACATTTATGAAACTAATTAAATTTAAAAAATTTCTTTTGTCATTGAAATATCTTGGTCCTAATTCTTCAATTGTTCATGTTGATATTTGTAAAATTTAACATGATCCATTCCTTCGTAAAATTTGACATGATCCATTACTTATAAAGCAGAGCTGAAGAAACTTGGAGAAACACTACACAGTAATTTAAAAATATATCCTAGTTAGATTTTTTTTAATCATGAGAATAGGTAGCTCATTAGGGTGACCTTATATATCCTAGTTCTTAATCTTGATGAGATGTAAAAGCTAAGACTTATCATTCTTGTTAACCTCGTAAATGTGATCATAAACTTCAAAATTAACCACTATGATAACCCAACATCCCCCATTCTCCGAAATCTGAAGTGTCGATTGCAAAAGTGGAGATTAAGCATGTTAACGCCACCCGTGTTATAAATCAAACAAAATCTCATTGTTTCAGCAGTTTGCTGGGATCATCCATCCAAAGTTTAAGCGATCAAGACATAAAACGGATGTAACTAACATGTCAAAGATGGGGTCATTTAATCCAAAGTTAAGTGATCAAGACTTAGAAGACAGGTGACTAACATGTGAAACTAATACATCTAAAGGTGCCCCTCAATCCACACCTTCAAATCTTACTACTAAATAATTTGGTTCGTTCCTCAAAATTGACAAAACACAGTTGACACACAGGGCAAACATTAGGTATCAAATATAAACGGATTCATTTAATAGATTACCACATCAACCTGAAGTGAAACCACCATTAAACATCCCACACTATATAACACTATTTAAGGAACTACTGTTTATTGTTGATGATAAGTGGACTGAATGTAAGTACATGCATAGAAAATATGAACATTGAATAGTTTGCCAAAATTGCTTTTGTTAGCATGCTCAGCTATTGCTAACTAGCTTGCTCACGTACTAAATTTATAATATGTTGCTCTCAGAATACATTTCAAATGATGTACCTAGTACTTCCGGGCATTCAAAATCGCTGCTGCGACAAATAAGGCTCACAGACTTTGGATATCTTCTTGCTTCTTATCACAGAAGACTTACTCAATGTAATCCTACTACAATATGTATACAGTGCCACCGAGAAATAATGAAATGATCCAAAATTAACAGAGCTCTTCCTTTCGATGCCCTAATATTTTAATGTAAACTTGAAAAATGATAGCAACTAGGGAACAACTGCTTGCAGTTCAGGTCCATCGCTCTGAACTTCTGAAGGACCTACTACGGAAACTGACTGAATCTTGCCACCATGTTCTAGTCTCATCAGTCTCACACCCCTGCAAGGACATTTTATTAAATTCCAACTTTCTACTCAATTTCATTCATAATGCAAAATAGAGCTCCTTTTCTATGATTATACATTTACACTGAACTGTCTGGATGCAAAGCAAATATAAGGAACCTTACTTAGCAGTTCTCGACTGGATGGAAATGGCTCGAACCATAATTCTGTTCACCATGCCACTATGGCTCACAAGAACTACTTGTTCATCACTTTCCCCATCATCTGTATAAGAAACCATTTGGGCAAAGTTTATATGAAAATTATCCACTGTGATGACCCCAATTACATGCTTTCAAACAGAGGAAACATTCACAAGTTACCAAATGTTTCATTCCTCACTATTAGATTATGCTTTCCAAATATATGATCAGAAAAAGATCATGTAAGATAAATTCAAAGGCACCTCTGCTAAATTGTTTGCAAAGTTTTGTAATGTACTACATCTAGAAATATCGACGAGCTACCTGAAAGTGATAATCCAACAACAAATAATGCAGCAACGCGATCCTCT
Organism: Picea sitchensis; assembly: GCA_010110895.2. Classification (NCBI taxonomy): domain Eukaryota; kingdom Viridiplantae; phylum Streptophyta; class Pinopsida; order Pinales; family Pinaceae; genus Picea; species Picea sitchensis. Next base: position 672,389 of record SNQJ01S0000344.1, on the reverse strand, counting down.
GGCAAGAGCTGCACATGACAAGGCAGTAAAAAATATGTATACATAAACACAATATGGTCACGTAACATTGTTTTAAACAATCATTAAATAAATATGCAGATCGTTTATGTTATAAAAGACTCTTTCAACCCACATTAATGCACATAGTACTTCTTATAAATGACAGATTACACGTAATAGAGAGGCCCACATAATCTTGAAAAAGGAATTCACTTTGGGTGCCTAAAAGAAGACAAAAGCTGCCGTTCCTAACAAGTTTAAAAGAATGAATTCTTCAAGCGAGCAGTGGGGTTCATCCAAGTGCCACTTGGGCATGAAAGAGGAAGGGTTGAAAAATGTAGTTAGGCGCCACCCCCTATGACAAAATGAACATACACAGATAGAGGGAATGAAGGCACATTAATAAACGGTATAAATTCACACAAACTATTCCAAATGAGATTCTTACATAGGACAACTCTGAATAAGATTATTGTTGCATTTTATGCACTTTGTGGATTGATGGAAGTTTCGAACAATATTGCAATATTGTGTTGGGGAATATACAGCTGAGAGTTGTTGAAATATTGTGTAAATGCAAAGAATATTCTTATCCCCTTTAGTGGATAAAGCAAAAGATAAAATATATATATATATATATTCTATAGACAAGATGGCCCTATTGTGTCTGTTATCGCACAGTTTGTAGCTAGGTCAAAAGGCTAGAAGATAGAGGCCAAACTGGCGTAACAGGAACCTACCCCACCCAATGTCACCACAATGGGGAGGTTCTTTCTCTTTAGGGAGGTTAGGCCCAGGGTAGACGTCCCCGGTAACCTGGGGTTTTGAAGAGGCTAAGGTATAAAAGACAAAGTAAAATTCCCCCTTCACAGGTCACCACCAAGAGCAAATAGTCGGGCTAAACAGCCAATAATGAAGTGTAGGCCCAAATGAGAACACCTGCCCAGAACAAAGCAACAACAAAACAATACATGCAGGCTATGATTAAATGGGTTAGTACTTCATACAACTATCTGATATCAATATATTAGCAATTATAACAATAGATATTGACGAGATCAATGTTTATCAATATAGCAATGCAACAATATCAATTCATCAATAAATATCGAGATGGTGTAGCAAGCAGTGTATCCAATCAATCCCTTATTCAATAAATGCTTTTAAACCATCATCTAATTGCCTATAAAAGAGAACTTGCTGCGTTAAGATGGAATAACCAAGGATGACGTTAGCTTTAGGGTTAGTAGTTAGTTAGGGTTTCAATTTATAAGAGTTTGAGAGTTTGTTTGACCACTATCACTTCAACGTTGGAGACCTAAGATCAGTGCCTAAGGATAAATGGAGTCAAATCAAGAGAGGACGCAAGGTTGAAGGGAAAAGGCTAAGGACTAGAGGGAAGTGTTCTGAAGTGCTACAATGGTAGGGCCTAGAAACAAAACCCTAGGGGAAAGAGGCTCACTCCGATGTTTCTTAAGCAAGGCCTCGTGCTCTTTCCTCCTTCCTTAGGTTTATCTTGGCAAAACGGCTAGCATAACAGATAAATCAAGACACGAGAGTGAGGTGAGGGAGAGTGGTGCTAAGGCAAGGCCCTATCACCAAACCCTAGAAGCAGGACGACCCTAGGTGTAGATAACCTAGGTCTGGGACGTCTCCTCCTTATTGACCTTTCAAAGGTACGGCTAGCATAAGGGAAGAAGCAATAAGAGTGTAGCAATGGCTAGGCTCTTCCTTCCTTCTTCAATGGCTGAGAATTTCTCTTTTAGGGGACATGAGACAACGACCTATTTGTGTGTTTGTCCCCTAGGTTTTTAAAATCAGCAACGTTTATAATAAATGCATGAATATAAGACTACAACCATTAAATTAAGAAGTTTTGCAGAAAAAACACTTACATATCATGATGAAATAGCATTGCAAACCCTAGTTGTAAGCCTTCCTTCAAGAGAAATGCCAAAAATGCCAAGAAAAGCCTTCCTTCAACAAGTGCGCCTCACTTAAAGAGAACAAATACCCAAGTAGGGCGCAAAAATCAGATCTCACTAGGAGAGTGAGTTGTGTGTTATGTCAAAATGAGGATAAAACTTCTCAATATATATTGTATCAATGACCTTTAATTAAATTTAGGTCATAAAAATTAGCCGACAAGGCTTTAAACCAAAATCATACTGTTTTTACATTAAAATGTCAAATTAAAACCCTAACTGAGATGTAATAAAGGAAAACGCCACTTCAAGGGAGGCGCTAGCCCCTTTTAGGGAAAATGAGGCATCCAGGAGCAAAACGTTGGCCCCCCAGGGGCCTCTCCAACATGCCACATGTGCCACTGTTGCCCAGTCTACCCCCAAGAATGACCATGACGTCATGGTAAGAATGGGGCCGCTCTGAGCCTTACAAGGCCAACGTTCCACTGAAAAGGGGTCATTCCCCCTAGGTCGAGCTCTGCAAAAGTGCCTCTGGTGAAACGTCCTTCTTCTTCTCCGATGCAAAAGCTCAATCAAGCATTGTCTTGTTTCTTCCCCTTTGACGGAGTCTCAACAATCAGCCGATGGGCTCTTCAGCCCTATGGAGGTCCGAAATAATCATCTCCCCATGTGTACCAGTCCAAATGGTACCTGTCCGTCGGGCATGGTCCTGCACATCAAAAACTTCGCCCTCCATGGGATCATTAGTCTCAAGGATCATAGCAATGTTAATCACATTTCATCATTAATATTATCAAACATATGCATAAAAACCCTGATATACCATCCAATATCTCAAAGACATTACAAAGACCTACAATACAAGGTTGAAGAAAAGGACAAGACACCCTATTGGGCTAGTATCCATAAGGAAAGGAAAGTCTCCAAGGGGTTTCATCCAAGCCATGTAAAATGAGGTGGTGCGGATAAGGGATGTCCAGACATACGGGTAGAGTGAGAGCCAGGGATGCATGATATTACTTGTGGATGCCTTTGTAGAAGACACGATGTACACGTCATGGATGCAATTTTTTCTAAGCCCTTTCTTGCCTTTATTCTTTTCTTTTCTTTATTTGTTTTTTCTTTTTATTTCAAGGACTAACCAGAGGACACTGCCTTGGCGTGGTGACCAGAGCTAACAGTGTTACCCACAAGCACTTTCACAGAGATGATAAGGCTAGCTCGCGATGAGACCCCCTTTCCCTTGGCCATGCAACCAAAGGTCACTGCCCTGGCGTGGTAACCAGATGGTGGCAATGTCATGCTGCTAGGTACCCATGAACATAATAGGTTGGCTCGTGATGAGACCCCCTATCATCTTGGCTAGGTCTTGTTTTGCTATTTTTCTTCGGGTCCCTCTTGTTTCTTGCTGAGAGGCTTTTTATTGCCTTCTCGGGGATCCCTGGGCGAGGCATCTCGAGGTTTCATTTTTAGGCTTTTATCTTTTACTAGTTGCTTTTACCTTCTGGGCCTTTAGCCCCTTTTTCCCACGAGATAAGGTGCAACCCCACAAACAGATCATCCTAATGCCCGGATAAGGGGAAAGGGACAGATGAGCGGGAGATAAGATGAAAAAGTGATGGTATGATGGGAGCGGACGATGGCTCTTCAGAAATCCCCCCGGTGGCAAACCAAAACCTATGGGTACAGGCTTGCTAGGGCACCCTGTCAATCCCCCCAGTCATGGTCTACTGGGTTAATGTAAGATCCACTCAGTCGTCAGAGATCAAAGTCTTCCTCTATTGCAAAGGGCATGTCTTCTGAAGAATATTTCTGAAGAGTTTGTATCATCTCGTCCTGCACTTTGTCATTATTGACGGGATGAACAATATCCTGCACATGGTCCCCAGTTATTGGCACGTTGAGTAGACGTCCTACTGTTACATTTTTCAAAGGTAATCGCAAAAATCTGAGGTCCATCTCAAGGGAGCCGCCTAACATTGCACCAAACTTTCTAGATAACAACATTCCCCACACATCTGGGACATCAACCACCACAATGTCAATGAGTGTCTTCTTCGGATACTCCTTCAGGTGCACTTCAATGTTTTCGACCACCCCATGTGTGGGTATTGCTTTAGATTCAAAACCACACACATTCTTGTAAGGCCGTGTGACCTTAAAACCCACTTGTTGCATGACTTTAAGTGACATCATGTTGGCACCAGCACCTGTATCTAGCATGCAATTGTGAAGATTTTTGTTGTTCATTGTCAAAGTCATGAAAAAAGGAGGGTTTTCACCATATTGGACACTGAAATGATCAGCTTGCAACATAATAGGGGGGTCCATAAGTTCATCTGAAACCAAAAAGAAAGTATTGAAGCGTTCCTTGATGGATGGGATCTTGATTGCTTCTCTTGGGGGAACATTTACATGCATCTTTGATAACGCCCCTTCGAAGTAAAAATTTAGGTCAACCTTACCAGTCTTGGATGTCTTAGGAAGAAGCACCTCCAGGGGTGGGTGTTTGTCTGATCAGCAGTAAGTTGTTTCGAGTTCTTCCTTCTGTATACCTGAACTTCTTGTTTCTTTAGCTTTTCTCGTGATTCCTGATCCAAGTTGCTTATTACCGCCATCCTTGCTGCTCTGGCTGCTTCCCTTATGGCCTCTTGATGTTCTATATCTGTGATATTTATCTGAGGAAACTCCATGAAGCAATCCATATTGTTGACTTGTTGATGTCCAGCGTTATAGGGACATTCATGTTCCCAATGTGCCTCACTGCACTCCAGGCACCAGGGATTTTCATCAACAATGTTTGTAGGGGCCAAGGTATTTGGAACTTCATGCTCATTCTTTGGCTTCTAAAATTGGTTCCCTTTATGGAATTGTCCCTTGAACAGGGCCCTGGGTGCTTGGATCTGAGACTTTTCAAATCTGACAATTCTGCTCATCATTTCTTCTTAATTCTTTATGATGTCATCCATGGAGGCTTGTAGTTTGTTGATACTGGTACATAGATCTGAAGTAGGCTTAGCATTGTGTACTATTTTCTGCTTAGTGTCTATTCTCCCCCTCGGGTTAGCAAAAGGCTCAATTTTAGATGAAAGGAGGTTCCCCTCTATCTTCGTGGCGAGCTCTTGGGCTTCTTGAATGGACTAGGGGTTTTTTGTCTCTAAGAAGATACCCTAGTTGGCCATTGAAAGATCTAGTGTAAATATGGACAAGGTAGTCATCTTTTGGGTGATGGCTTGCGGGAATTCGTTGTAGCAATGTCTCGAATCTGGTGTGAAACTCCCGAATGGACTCATTTTCATACGTAAAAAGGCTATTTAGTCGTTCGAGAAGCATATTAGGGTCTTCTTTGATACTCCATCTTTTGAGAAAGGCTTCTTCAAGTCTATCCATGGTTTTGATGCTTCCATCGGGAAGGCTTAGGTACTAGTGCCTTGAGGCCTCATAGAGAGTAGCGGAGAACAACTTCATTACCAAATCTTCAGCATCATCACTGATGGGGTGAAGCTGAAAGAATGCCCAAAAGTTGCTCATATGCTCTTTGGCACTGATTGCATCAGTACCGGTGAATTTAGGCAACCACTTTTCATACTTGGGTGGCATCTGCCTAGCGTAGCTTGGTATGGTTGACATGTCTAATGGCCTGAAAACGGTAGATGACCATTGTCTTTGATTGTTGGTTGGGTTTGTTGTAGCGGTCTGAGAGGTAGACATGATTCTTAAAGGAAGGCTCTTCCTGAAAAGTGATTTGAGAACAGGAGAGTTTAAAGGAGGCTTCCTTCTGAAAGACAAAGGAGGATTGTTGAATCTCCTTTGTCGAGTCGCCAGATAGTTTGCCGGAAACTACCAAATAAAAGGGGGAAAACACCCTAGTGGAGTCACCAGGTAAGCTTGTAAGAAAAGGTCTCTGAGGCAAGGCTTACTGAAAAGATTTGTCGTTTGAGGAGAATTGACTCAGTGTTCCCCGGCAACGGCGCCAAAATGTTATCACACAGTTTGTAGCTAGGTCAAAAGGGTAGAAGATAGAGGCCAAACTAGCGTAACAAGAACCTACCCCACCCAATGTCACCACAAGGGGGAGGTTCTTTCTCTTTAGGGAGGTTAGGCCCAGGGGAGACGTCCCAAGTAACCTGGGGTTTTGAAGAGGCTAAGGTATAAAAGTCAAAGTAAAATTCCCCCTTCACAGGTCACCACCAAGAGCAGATAGTTGGGCTAAACAGCCAATAATGAAGTGTAGGCCCAAATGAGAACACCTGCCCAGAACAAAGCTACAGCAAAACAATACATTCAGGCTATGATTCAATGGGTTAGTACTTCATACAACTATCTGATATCAATATATTAGCAATTATGACAATAGATATTGACGAGATCAATGTTTATCAATATAGCAATGCAACAATATCAATTCATCAATAAATATCGAGATGGTGTAGCAAACAGTGTATCCAATCAATCCCTTATTCAATAAATGCTTTTAAACCATCATCTAATTGCCTATAAAAGAGAATTTGCTACGTCAAGATGGAATAACCAAGGATGACGTCAGCTTTAGGGTTAGTAGTTAGTTAGGGTTTAAATTTATAAGAGTTTGAGAGTTTGTTTGACCACTATCACTTCAACATTGGAGACCTAAGATCAGTGCCTAAGGGTAAATGGAGTCAAATCAAGGGAGGACGCAAGGTTGAAGGGAAAAGGCTAAGAACTAGAGGGAAGGGTTTTGAAGTGTTGCAATGGCAGGCCCCAAAAAAAAAACCCTAAGGGAAAGAGGCCTCGTGCTCTTTCCTCCTTCCTTAGGTTTATCTTGGCAAAACGGCTAGCATAACAGGTAAATCAAGACACGAGAGTGAGGTGAGGGAGAGTGTTGCTAAGGCAAGGCCCTATCACCAAACCCTAGAAGCAGCTCAGCCGTAAGTGTAGATAACCTAGGCCTGGGACGTTTCCTCCTTGACTTTTCAAAGGTACGGCTAGCATAGGGGAAGAAGCAATAAGAGTGTAGCAATGGCTAGGCTCTTTCTTCCTTCAATAGCTGAGAATTTCTCTTTTAGGGGACATGAGACAACGACCTACTTGTGTGTTTGTCCCCTAGGGTATTAAAATCAGCAAAGTTTATAATAAATGCAAGAATATAAGACTACAACCATTCAATTAATAAGTTTTGCAGAAAAAACACTTACATATCATGATGAAATAGCATTCCAAACCAGTGTTGCCAGAGCGTGGGAGCGAAGTGGGAAGAGGGAGCGTGGGAGCGCATTTTTCAAAAAATGGTCGGGAGCGAAGCGTCTCCTGAGCGTTTATATATATATATATATATATATATATATATATATATATATATATATA
>SNQJ01S0000344.1:646520-665111 GCA_010110895.2 Picea sitchensis | reverse complement strand
CACCAAGCCAACACCAAGAGCTCCTTCCCTCTCCACTCCAACTCAAAGATGAAACAATGAGGAAAAAGAGGGAGAGATTGTGCTTTATCTCCCCTCTCTAACCCTAAAAATGCCCTAGGGCCCACGCACAAAGCCAAAAAAAAACAAAAAAAACTCACTTTTTCAGGTTCATTTTCAGGGAGCGCCCGCGTGCGTTTGGGAGCGCTCCGGGAGCACGCTCCCGGGGCTTCGGGAGCATTCGCTGTAGCTTAGGGAGCGCGGGCGGGAGCGTTTCAGGAGCGAGCGGGAGCGTGGCGGTTCGGGCACCGGCAGGGAGCGTTTTTTTGAGGACGGGAGCGTGGTTCGGGAGGGTCGGAGCGCAGGAGGGAGCGCGCTTCGGGGACGCTCCCGCTCGGAGCGCGCTTCAGGGTTCCGGACCGGGGGGGGGACGCTTCGGCAACCCTGTTCCAAAACCTAGTTATAAGCCTTCCTTCAAGAGAAATGCCAAAAATGCCAAGAAAAGTCTTCCTTCAACAAGTGCGCCTCACTCAAAGAGAACAAATACCCAAGTAGGGCGCAAAAATCAGATCTCACTAGGAGAGTGGGTTGTGTGTTATGTCAAAATGAGGATAAAACTTCTCAATATATACTGTATCAATGACCTTTAATTAAATTTAGGTCATAAAAATTAGCCGACAAGGCTTTAAACCAAAATCATATTGTTTTTACTTTAAAATGTCAAATTAAAACCCTAACTGAGTTGTAATAAAGGAAAAAGCCCCTTCAAGGGAGGAGCTAGCCCCTTTTAGGGAAAATGAGGCATTCAGGAGCAAAACACTGCCCCCCCTGGGGCCTCTCCAACATGCCACACATGCCACTGCTGCCCAATCTGCCTCCAAGAATGACCATGATGTCATGGTAAGAATGGGGGCGTTCTGAGCCTTCCAAGGCTAACGTTCCACTGAAAAGGGGTCATTCCCCCTAGGTCGGGTTCTGCCAAAGTGCCACTAGTGAAACGTCCTTCTTCTTCTCCGGTGCAAAAGCTCAATCAAGCATTGTCCTATTTCTGCCCCTCTGACGGGGTCTCAGCAATCATCTGATGGGCTCTTCAGCCCCATGGATGTCCAAAATAATCATCTCCCCATGTGTATCGATCCAAATGGTACCTGCCCGTCGGGCATGGTCCTGCACATCAAAAACTTCGCCCTCCATGGGCTCATTAGTCACAGGGATCCTAGCAATGTTAATCACATTTCATCATTAATATTATCAAACATATGCATAAAAACCTTGATATATCATCCAATAGCTCAAAGACATTACAAAGACCTACAATACAAGGTTGAAGAAAAGGACAAGACAGCCTATTGGGCTAGTATCCATAAGGAAAGAAAAGCCTCCAAGGGGTTTCATCCAAGCCATGTAAAATGAGGTGGTGCGGATAAGGGATGTCTAGACATACGGGTAGAGTGAGAGCCAGGGATGCATGATATTACCTGTGGGTGTCTTTGTAGAAGGCGAATTGTACCCGTCATGGATGCAATTTTTTCCAAGCCCTTTCTTGCCTTTATTCTTTTCTTTTCTTTAGTTGTTTTTTCTTTTTATTTCAAGGACTAACCAGAAGACACTGCCTTGGCGTGGTGACTAGAGATGACAGTGTTACCCAAAAGCACTTTCACATGGATGATAAGGCTAGCTCACGATGAGACCCCCTTTCCCTTGGCCATGCAACCAAAGGTCACTGCCCTGGCATGGTAACCAGATGGTGGCAATGTCATGCTGCTAGGTACCCATGAACATAATAGGTTGGCTCGTGATGAGACCCCCTATCCTCTTGGCTAGGTCTTGTTTTGCTATTTTTCTTCGGGTCCCTCTTGTTTCTCGCTGAGAGGCTTTTTATTGCCTTCTTGGGGATCCCTGGGCGAGGCATCTCGAGGTTTCATTTTTAGGCTTTTATCTTTTACCAGCTTCTTTTACCTTCTGGGCCTTTGGCCCCTTCTTCCCACGAGATAAGGTGCAACCCCACAAACAGATCATCCTAATGCCCAGACAAGGGGAAAGGGACAGAAGAGCGGGAGATAAGATGAAAAAGTGATGGTATGATGGGAGTGGGCGATGGCTCTTCAGAAATCCCCCCGGTGGCAAACCAAAACCTATGGGTATAGGCTTGCTAGGGCACCCTGTCAATCCCCCCAATCATGGTCCACTAGGTTAATGTAAGATCCAAGCAGTCGTCAGAGATAAAAGGATTAAGATGCATATATCCAAAGGTTATAATGATGAAAAGTGACACATACCATGATACCTGAACCAATTACCTCATGGAGCAAGAGCCTTCTCCGATACAAGACCAGGTCGATGGTGATGGATGTTGTTGTTGCTGACAAGACGAATCTAATGAAAGAAGAAAAGGATGGGCCCTCCATGGCCATGCTCAGGTCAATCCTGCTCTCGATACTCCATGTCTAAGACCTGTGGGCCTTGAGACATAATCTCCTAGTTATCCCTAGAAATCGGGGATAACTGTGTCGAGAAAAGAGAAATGTAAATTAGAAAGGTAAAGTGGACAGGTTGGCCCTGACCTAATTATTGGGGGGGCACAACTTGTATTTATAAGAAGCCTAGCACCTCATTTGTAGACACACTCATCAAGCTCTCTCTATCAAGCGCGCAACTCTGAGAGTGACGCAGCTACAAGGAAGAGTATCTCAGTAAAGGTGAAGGTTATCTTGGTGAAGGACTATCTTGGTCTAAGGGGTTTGCTACTCTGTTCTGGTTAGGGTTTCTGGTGGATCTTCTGTTTGGTGAGATCTCTCTTGTGAGAGACATTCTACTTGGTCATTGAATCTATATTAAAGAAGATTTGTTGCGTTTTCTTCCCCTTGAGGGTTTCCCAGGATAAATGCTTGTGTACTCTGTGATTGCGTTTCTTTCAGTAAGATCCTTATAATGTTGTTGTTATAATCAAGATTAATAATAACAGATTAAGCAAGAAACTTTAACAAGAGTCAACAATATAACTTATCGTCAATATCAGCGAAAATTTTAATGAAGTTAAAAAAATAAATATAAAAATAAAAAATATTCTTTAGAAAATATTGAAAAATATCTATAAATCACCAGGTTTTGGAGACATGGGGACATAAAAACAAAGAAACACATCGGGGATAGTGTGGAGACAACCCTCAAATCTTAGGAAGTGTAAGAGTCACACACATGGGAGGTGGGGTGTAAAACCCTCTCATAGAGTAACATCTGGCACCACCACCACACCAAAGCAGATGGATAGTTCAGTTGGACAAGTCCAACAGTTTAGGATTTCCTTGGCAAGACAAATTTTAGACAAACAATTTGAGACTTGAGCGCCCTTGCGAACAGACTGGGTGCTCCGCAGACAAAGTACGGGGAATTGAGCGCCCCAACAGATGGATAGGGCACACTATGGATGAGTCAAGTTGGACACACCAAGAAGTGGAGCGCACTTGACTCTTGACTTGAGGAATTAGAGTGTCGAGACTTATACGGAACGATTGAGTTGGGCAATCCACACTTAGGGATTGCAACAAGTGGTCGAGGTGCCTTCAAGCACAAGTTGTCGCAGATTGTTGATCGTAGACCACACTTGCCAAGCGTACTCTCTTGGGAACGCATTCCTAGGGCATGACTTACAGATGACGGTATTGCGAACACATCGACCTTGGGTATACTTAGGCACGAACGATTGGATGACTTAGACGTCTAACAAGATGACTTGCAGATGGGGCGAACTGGGCGTGCATGATCAAGTCGACCATACGATAAGGCACACCTAGGCCAACTCATGTGGACCAACACACGCGATGGACGAGTCAACTTGGGACCACTCCGAGTGACACAAATTGACAAGTGTTGGGCAAGTCCCATATAAGTATGGACAGTCCACGCCAAGCCAAGACATCATAAACGAAGCAAGGAAGCGAGTGAAGGAGAAAACAAGAGTCAGTGAAGAGATCTGCAATTGTCTTTTCTAGGGCGGGCATTACAAGACCTGTAGGAGGCAGCCCTGTATATCAGATAAGGGTTGATTTGTACGAGTTTTGTGGATCTGTCTAGAAGGAGGCAGTGCACCTTAGCATTTCTTGTATTGTTGTATTCAAGCTATGGTAGTGACCGAGCTCCCCTCATTGTATCTTGTATCATATGTAACATTCTTATACATGTATGAATAAGGTTGTTAGGCACTTGTCTTGAGTGTCGCCCATAACCATATATTGTGCACTTGTGAGGTTGTTCATGTTCTTTGCATACTTGTGATTTCGCTAAGTGTAGTATTGTTGCGAAACGTTTGAGGCCACTGTTGGATGCGTTCCTAGAATACTTGTTGGATAACTTAAGTTGAGTAGGACTTGGTGTATCTAACTCATTGTAGCTTAGGCGAAGTTATGGGCAGACTTTGAGTGAAGAGGTATAGTTTGGTTGTAGTAGACATGGTGTGGAAAAATTGTTGCAGCTAGGCCAAGGCAGTGCCATATGACCACAAGTGTCAATGTGACTTAGACAAACCCCATCGTCGCAAAAAATTCTGGACGGACAACATGTCCATTACAGGGGGCATGTATAAAATCCTAAGAAAATAAAAAACTATATATATGATAAGTAATGATAAGTCACACACATGCACAATTCAAGAATAAAATAAATATTCACATTTTATTTAGGGTTTTATCTTTTTGTGTCTTTTACCTTTACATTGACTTTTTCCAAGGTTGTAGGACAACAATCATCTGGGGGAGCATCCAAGAGCCCCCTTTTTCAAAGGAGAGACAACCAAGAGTCCCCCACAAAAGGAAAGCATCCCTCGTTTCTTGGGAAACGTCTGCTCACCTTGGAAATCTCACAATATATTGTTGAGACACTTAGACACCTAGGAGTTACTTAAAATCAACTTGGGTTAATGTGTCTTTAAGTAAAGTGTATTTCTTTAATATGCATTGTAATTATCTAATCCAACAATCGCAACTATGTTTTAAACATATAGTGATCTAACAAAGCATCTTCTCCTCAATACGAATGACTATAATGATCTGCGACTTAACACCTGATTGGTCCATGATCTTTATTTAAAGAGCATGGACAATCATTTGTTAATATATTGCTTCTCAAGTGGCCACATTGGGTGGGGTTGTGGATTGTTTCCCTCTTTGAGGGTTTTACCACATAATACAATGGTGTATTGATTTTTCATCTATTTGTGGGAGTGATTGCCTTAAGGTGTTTGAGTTGTGTTTATTTACCTGATTTATAAAACATGGCATCAAAGCACTTATGAAGACCCACTCTCATTGTTGATTGAGCACTGGAACATGTGTCACTAAATCCATCAAATAACTTATGGATTCTATTGTTTCTAATAATCTCTAGGCCAAGAAAACCATTCCAATGCATCTCGTGCACTGTTTTAAGTTAGTAAACACTTTTGTTTCACATGATAATATTTCTATTTGCCAACATACTGTTGGATTTTCCTTATTTACAGAGCATTAGTGTTACTAGTGTTCTTTTACTTTGTTACCATTCACATAAATATCATGTAGTGAGCAATAGCAACATAAACAAGAGACAAAAAAGAAAACAAGAGTTTTATCCTGGGAAAACCCCAAACGGGGGAAAAACCCATCAACCTTTCTTAGATAGATTTTGTTCACAAAGCAAGTCCAATCAGATAAACCCTAACACAAGTGCTAGCTCACCCCGAAATACCACCCCAGCTACAGTAACAAAACCATACAAAGGTAGTGCACCTCCTTGAGGAGTAGCACACAAGAGAGAGATACCAAAAGACTGAACAAAAATAAACTGTCCAGCTGCAGCTACTGCGTCACCTCCTCCAAACTTGCACCTTGCTTTTGTGTAGCTGGGAGAGTGTGAGTGAGTGAACAAATGAGCTAAGGTGCCTCCTTATTTATAGTCTTCCTGTCCTTCTAGTGCGGCCGACTTCTCTTCTGGGAAGGTGTCTTTTGGTTAAAGGGGGCAAGATTAGGGTTGTTGACCCCTAGTCTTGTGGTTTACCCCTTAATTTGTGGACAAGTCACCTTGGTGACATTTGTATACATAAGAGATAATAAGACCTCATTTTAACATAACTCTCTCTCATGGTGAGAAGTATTGGTCTGAAATTTTCGCTACACTTGGCTCGATTTGTCTCTTGTGCACTTGTTTATGGCTATCTTGATGAATGGTTGATGGAGGAGTGAGGCGCTAGCCTTGGATGAATGCTTTCTAGCTTTTATGGTGGATTATCTTAGCATCTTTCTTGATTTTCATATGGTCTTTTACTCTTATGCTATCATTCTTTTCAAGTCAAGAATTGTTGTGCTAGGAGCTAGGTGGGAAGTATATGGGCATACACCCCCACCATCGTCTCATCATTTTATGCTTCATGTTATTGGTTGAACAAGGGTTTGCTAAGAGAAGTATAAGGGCATACACCCTCTTAGCTTAAACCTTAGCTAGAGAAACTTTCCTTGGAAAGTTAAAGGGCTTACACCCCCAAAGAAATAGCATCTTAAGCTATTTTTTTTCTTTGACTCCATTAACCCAATAGTAAAGGCACTAGTCATATATTTTTTGCATTGGACATATAAAATCATTGCCTTTGGAAACATTAATTTTTATCTTTTGAAAGGTCTTGCTTGGAGTTGGTTTGCCTCATTGAGATGAGTCTTCCCCTACTAGGGCGTCCCCTCTCTCCGACTACTTTACTTGCTGTTACAAACCCTAACCTACAGCTATTATCACTGATCTAACCTAGATAAACTACTAACCATAACTCCTAAACTAACCCTAGACTAGCTCCTAAATTTTGCTCATTTACTCTACTAACCAGGGCACATCTTTTGGGATTACTGTTGGCATATTTTGATGGTGTAATTTGTTGATATAAGTGACTGAAAGTTACAGCCATAAGGCTGCAATTTTCTGCAGAAATATACATGTTACAACAACTTGCTTTATTCAACTTCAAAGTGCCATTTTTCATCCTATATTCATTGCTAATCTTGAAGTTGATTTGCTTAACTAGTTTAGATCTTTGTATGCTGATTTAGATGCTTTATTTACTGATATAAACTATCATCTATTGCTGCAAATTAGGGACAGCAAGCTTAACTTGCTGATCCATACTAACATATATCATTGCAAGTTGGATTTTCTCGTGTCTCGGGCAAGTACAATCATCCGGAGTAGTACTATACCTTTGTGGAAAAAATCACTTGACTTACAAGGCTTCACCTCCAGGGGCTTTACTTCCATCTATCTCCATATCCATCTCATTCCCCCTGGGGTCACTGAGATCGCCTCCCTACAGTGACCTAGTTACCCTTGATGTGCGGGACATACATTGAGGTGACATTGGGTGTAGGATTCCCAAGTTGTAGATCTTGCTTTGTGGTTGGGTCGGGCTTTGCCCAACCTACAACTTGCGCTATAACAAGAGTCTAATGAGTGAGTTTAGGAACCCCTTCTAAACTCAACATTAATTTAGAATATTTTATTCCTCTTTGTGGGTAATGTTGAAGTTTTGCAACTTCAAGAACACATTCTCCAAAAGAAAATACAAAGAAAACCATTGAAGAAGAATCCAGAAAGCACAAGAAGAAAATAGAAGACAAGATCAAGTCGGCTCCATTGGAGCATTGAAGAAACACTTGTAAAAGCAACAAAAGAAATCAAATAAAGTTAAAAGACAAAAAATGACAAGTTGGCCTGCCAATAAAATAAGGTGGCTTGACTAGTATAAATAAAGGTAGATCCATTTCATTATTACACGTCTCATGAGCTCGCCTCTTCTAGTGCGCATTGCCCAGTTACTTCCTACTAGTTGTCGTTGCCAATTGTGTCAGTTCTGTGGTGCACTATCTTGGTCTAGTGATGCGCCATACTTGAGGGATCTTCCTCACACTAGGGCACAACTTTCTATGTGCTTGGGACTCTTCATTTCTCTGGTGATGTATTCATGAACTTGGATTAAATTTCTTCTAGAGAAAAGTTTGTTGGGTTTTTCTCATGAGTTTGGGTTTTCCCAGGATAAATCTTGTGTCTATTGTGCATGGCTATATCTCTATGATTTTGTTATTTCGGTTGCAATTTATTTCAATTGAAATTTTCAGTATGTGACAAATCTATGATAACAGTGGTAATAAAATCTATTTGAAAATCATAAGGCATTCATTATCAGATCTGGAAATTAGAAAAAACAACATGGTATCTAAGTAGGTTACCTTCAGAATAGTCAAATCACTAGAAGGAAGATAGGGAGCATAAATGGAACGCCACATTGTTGACATTTTCCGCTACATAGTTTTTTTCAAGCTCGTTGAGCAATTTATTTGTGAATTTTTTTTTTCCATAGATCAGCTCACCCTAGCCTAGCGCACCTCCTGCTGGTCTCAGATTACAACATGGTGAAAGTTGAAATTTCACCACAAAACGTCAGTTGCAACATTTTTTTGTAAAGCTCGTTGAGCATTTATTGGGCTAAGTTGGGCAGAAATTTATTATAGAGCAACTCACCTTGTCCTAGCGCCCCTATTGGTACTCTCAGATTAACTATCTGTTGAAGTTGAAATTTTAGGGTTTCAAGCTTGTTGACACTTTTTTGTCATTGAACCTTCTAATTCAGATTTCCGACTTCTTGTTGAGATGATGTACTGTCTCAGATTAGAAGACAAGCTCGATGGTACTACAAATTTCAGACGTATCCACTTGTATATAAGTTATATCATGAGGGTGTTTGCAGGAGATGTACACTTGGAAAAAGGACATTTGACCAAGCAGTGACCATAGATCCAACGAGATTTTAGATCTAGTGCACTCAAAGAAAGCCCAAGAGTTGGAGGTAGTAGTGGTGATGTCTCCTACAATATATGACAATTCGAAATCAAATGGAACAGCAGCAGCAAGACTCAAGGCTTGCATATCAGGTTTGATATTTCATATTGTTGCATCTTAAGTAAATGTTATAACTGGGACAACAGTCTTTAGAGTTCTATTACTGTTAAGTACCTTTGCTATCAAATGTTTAGCAACACTTGAGTATTGTTGAAACCATGATCATTATGTAAATGCTCACTTTTTAGTACTAATGATGCATTTATTTACAAGATGAAATCGATCTCTTCTAGGAGATGTTCTTGGTTTTTGTCTTTGTCCCGAGAAGGTTACCTTGTAAATTCCATGGAAGTTACCATGGAGATGTTCTTGTTTTGTTCCGAGAAGGTTACCACGAAGGAATGATTGGTCACAACACTGGATAATGGTGTTCTTGTTCTTAGTCTTGTTCTTGTTCCGAGCAAGTTACCATGAAAAAATAATTAGAAGAATGTAATTCTTGAATGTTCTTTTCCCTTGTTATTGCTCTTGTTCCGAGCAGGTCTAAAGTGACAACTCTGAGAGGAAGCTATAGTGATGGTTGTAGGAGGCAAAAAAATAGATGGTCTCTAGTTTGAGACATGGGGAAGACTATCCAGGCATAGAGTTGTGTACATCACAGTATACATCCATGTACCGAAGCCGAAGAGGACGAAGCTAGAACCTTCTGGAAAGAAGGATACTCTTGTGGGATATAAAGTGTTCCACATAGAGATTGATAATGAGGACCAAAAGCCTCTGAAGGATGACCATACAAATCCCTCTTGTTCAATTTGTTCATCCTTCAGACTATCAGTAGAGCCAACAGGGCAAATGGATCTACCTAGAGATGTTACAATGACCAAGAAGAGGCCAACATGGCTTCGTGATACTTTGCAGGATGTAGAGAGGCATGCAAATCCCAATGACGCTTTCAGGAAAAGCAAACGACCTCTGAGTTTCTCGTGTTATATAGTCACAATTATGAGGAGCAGTTGGCTCCACAATTGGTGAGGCAAATGGCCCCACTAAGTGTTAGAATATAATGGATGTGTTCGTTTTACCATGGACAATATCTTTATTGTCACCCAACCATAGGCCGAAGCCACCCTCCGAGCACTTAAACCTTGACAGAGAATCTCTCCGGAAGCAAACCCTAGGCTAGATAGCCAAACAAAGGGTAGCACACCTTTCCCCAAGGAAAGCACACCAAAAGGAGCTGATCAGATAGTCCAAAGCCTAGCCAATATTCCAAGCCAAAACGTAACTGCTAGTTGCAGCAGCTGCACCGGCAGCTCTCCTCAAACCTGCGCACAAAACTGGGCACTGCATGTCAATGTTTAAGCCATTATTATAGTTGTTTGCATCTCATTAGATAACAATAGCATAATCCAAGATCACTGAGAAATACACAATCACAAGAGACATAGCATTTATCCTGGGAAACCCTCTAGGGAAAGAAAACCCAGCAAAACTTCCTTAATATAGATAGCCAATACAATACCAAGAGATCTCTTAAACTAATACAGAAAGTCCTCTCCCAGATATGCGCCACTCTCTCTCTCCTCCTTCTCTAGCAGCAGATCCAAAACTTGTCTCTCAATGAGCAAGTGAGTTGTGTGTCTAAGTAAGGCGTTGGCCTCTTTATTTATACAAGTCTGGCATGTGTGAAGTGTATCTTCATTGGCAGGGCCGACTTCTCAAACTAGGTGGGTAAACCCAGCTTTATTATATTTATGGGCCTCTTTAATATCTGTTGGGGCCGACTTCTTATTCTGCCTATTACAATTGTCTTTTGACCAATCCGCAAAAGGGGATTTGGTTCTATTACAATAACCGACATGATCAATCCACAATGGGGACTGATCCTATGAATAATATATCAATAATAATAAGAATACTCTTTGCAGTTACATTATTTCAACACTCCCCCTTAACAATAAGGATATTCTTCAGCAACATCATGCGAGAGAGAGAGGACAACATCATCAACAGCATCAAGTGGGTGAGAGGACAGCATCATCAATATCATCTTGGAACACTGACTGGCATATCTATAAATCATCGGAAGTTTTCTTCATCGACAGTATCGTCATTCTCAAAGGAATGCCATCATCATCAGCATCAATATGTATTAGTATAAAAACTGATACATCATCATCATCACAGCACAAGGCTGGCTCATCATAATACAAGACTCGCTTTATGTCACAGTTGTCAAGCTGGAAGCTCAGTACTTGTCTCATCTCAATGTCTTGCTTTACATCACAACACTCAAGCTGGAAGCAAGATACTAGATTGGCTTTACGTCACAGCTATCAGGCTAGAAGCACAGTACTAGTCTCATCTCATCATCTTGCTTTACGTCACAACACTCAAGCTGGAAGCAAGATACTCGTCTTACTTTACGTCACAACCATCCGGTCAGAAGCAGGATACTAGATTGGCTTTACGTCATAGCTATCCAGCCGAAAGCTCAGCGCTAGTGTCATCATATCATCTTGCTTTACGTCACAACCATCAGGTCGGAAGCAAGGTACACATCCTGCTTTACGTCACAACCATCATGTTGGAAGCAAGGAACTAGACTTGCTTTACGTCGCAGCTATACAGTCGGAAGCACAGTACTAGTCACACATCATCTTGCTTTACGTAGCAACCATCAAGTCGGAAGCAAGGAAAATCTCATCTTGCTTTACATCTGACAACTAGGTCAGAAGCAAAGAACATCTCATCTTGCTTTACGTCTGACAACTAGGTCAGAAGCAAGGAACATCTCATCTTGCTTTACGTCTGACAACTAGGTCCGAAGCAAGGAACATCTCATCTTGCTTTACGTCTGACAGCTAGGTCAGAAGCAAGGAACACAGCAACTACTCCCCCTTTCGAGGAAGGTCCTTTCGGACTATGCCAAGTTTATCTCGAAGGTACTCAAACTTCACACAAGATAGGGGCTTCGTCAACACGTCAGCAACCTGTTCATCCGTGCTAATGTACTGGAGCTTTAAGGCTCCTCTTTGTACCATGTCACGAATGTAATGATAACGGATCTCTATGTGCTTCGGCCTGTCGTGGAATACAGAATTCTCTGTCATTTTTATGCAGCTCTGGTTGTCACTTAGAATCATGGTTGCTCTCTTCTCTAAGTCAAATAGGTCGATCAGCAACTTTCGAAGCCATATAGCTTCGCAGCTGGCAGAACATGCAACAATGTATTCTGCTTCCGCTGTGATGAGAGGAATACTAGATTGCTTCCTACTCTGCCACGAGATCATGGTTGATCCCAAACTGAAACAACATCCTGAAGTGTTTTTCCTATCAGAAACACTTCCTGCCCACTCTGCATCAGTATATCCACTCAATGTGAAATCGTGATCTCCATCATAGCTGAGACCATAATCTATTGTACCTTTAAGGTACCTCATCACATGTTTTGCAGCCATTAGGCGAACACGTCTGGGTTCTACCAGAAACTGACTCAAGGTGTTCACGGCAAAACAAATGTTTGGTCTAGTGTTCGTCCGATACATCAACAATCCAATAATCTGTCTATACAATGTGACATCAAGCAATTCTGACGAAGTATCGACCAACAGCTTTAGATTTGCTTCCATCGGTGTATTCATGGGCTTGCATTCCAACATGTCGAATCTCTTTAAGATTTCGACCGTGTACTTCCCTTCATTAAGGAAGATCCTCTCAGGACTATGCCATACCTCAAGACCTAAGAAATAATGCATTACGCCAAGGTCTTTCATTTCAAATTCCAAGCCAAGTCTCTTTTTCATTCAGTGATGAGGTTTTCTTCCCCAGTTAAGAATAAGTCATTCACATATAGCAGTAAGATTACTGGCTCATTGTTCGTGATTTTGAAGTAGAGATTAGAGTCTGCTTTACTCTTGGTAAAGCCTAAGCTCGTCAAGAAACTATCTATACAGCCATACCAAGCTCTAGGAGCTTGCTTCAAGCTGTATAAGGCTTTCTTCAATCTCCAGACATGAGACTTCCTGTCTTCAACCTCAAATCCTTGAGGTTGCTCTATATACAGTTCCTCTTTGATAACACCGTTTAGGAAAGCTGTCTTCACGTCCATCTGGTGCAGCTTCCACTTCGTCTTAGCTACAAGAGCTATGATGGTTCTGATCGAAGTCTATCTGGCCACAGGAGCAAATGTCTCCTCATAGTCAATGCCTTCCTTCTAGGAAAAGCCACGAGGGACAAATCTTGCTTTATACTTCTCAATACTTCCATCAGCAGCATGTTTTATTTTGAAGAGACATCTGGAGGATACCACATCTTTATTCTTCGGTCTAGGAACTGTTTCCCATACTTCGTTCTTCATTATGGATTGGTATTCCTCTGTCGTGGCATCTGTCTATTCGTTCCTTTGAATGGCTTCTTCAAAGCAGGTAGGCTCCTCTTCTAGGAGATCACACATCAAAGCCGTATAACTGTAGAATGGATTTCGTCTTTTCACCTGTCTCATAGTTCCTTGGGGAACACCGTACTTCTCTCCATCTTGAATAAGCTCTCTAGCCCAAGCTGGCTTTCTTTTATGGAGGATCGTCATCTGAGGAGGTTCTTGCACTTCTACTATATCATGGTCTTCTAGAAGTTCCTCATCACGGGAAGTTACGACTTCCCTCACTGGTTCTACAGCTCTGGGAACCTCCCTCATTGCAGTATTGGGGATTACAGGTTAGAGGATAAGCTCTATGATCAACTTTTAATCCTTCTAATAATTTGATCATAGCTTCAACATGCAATACTGATCAAGATAATGTCATGACAAATACATGCATATCAGAATAATCACACCTGGTTTGCATCATTCCTCTGAATGTGTTGGATCTTGAGATCCTTCTGGATCTATGGCAAGTGATCCCTTCTCCTGCAAATAATCTTTAGGGTTTAACCATTAAACATATGTGAGTACATACCTATGATAGCATTTGCAGGTAGTGGCTCCATCTGGTAGCAGCGGTAATCATTACCAACTCTTAAGAAAACTACAAGGGTGATTGCAACTGGTTCTATGATACATCAGCAATCTGGACCATTTCCCATGTTAACCACACTAAGAAATTGTTGTCCGTCAGAAATCTCAATCCACTTTCCGAACTGGAAAGGAAACTGCTCATCCTGGACCATTTTTCGAACTGAAAATGACTGTCCATAAGTCAATACATATCAGTGCTCCCTCCCAACCTGGGAATCATCTCTTCCTTTTTCAATAAGGAAGTTGTCTCCACGAGCTCCAGCTTGAGTACGCAAACTCTTTTATCTTGGACAGAAGCTTTACCAAGATGTATGTTTATCTGCTCATCTCTGGAGATATGCATTAGAGAACCTCTTTCTCCTTTCTGAACTTCATCACAGATAATGTAATGCTTGATTTCAAATGTACTTCGTTCTGGAGCATTGATCTTCTTTGAAGGCTTCATGTAGCTCTGATCAATAAAATATATCATTGTTGGAAAACTGGAACATATCCATGTGGCACTTCTTCTGTCATCGTGAGATTTGATCTTCTGAGTAATCATCTTGATACAATATCTTGTTATAGGAAATCTTTACCATGCTTCTGCTGTGCACTGGAGGTTCTCCACCAAGTTATTTTCTTCCATCTTCATACAACGATCTCTTTCTGGTATGCCTTAAAGTCTTGAGGTTGCTCTTCATATGCTCATTGTTCAATTGCTCTGGAGAATATTCTTTGCATTCATTTGATGTAGAACTCCAACCCATGGATATTGTTGATGATATAAAGACTCATGTATAGGTATGTTTGGTTTACTGGAACAAGTAATTGTCATAGTCTTCTCCCTCCATCTGGGAGAACCTCTAGTCTTCGATCTCGCAATGCTTTCATTCATAAGTCTTTCATACACTGTTCTTCATCACAACTTTCAGTTCCTCTGCTTGATTGCTTTTAGTGAGTTCATATCAGGCTCGTAATCTTGTGATTCTCGATACAATGACTGGTTGTTCAGGCTTCTCTTCTTTCTTGGAATCTTCATGTTCTTTCTTGTTTTTCTTTAGCTCTTGGGTCCATGGAGTTTCTTAGAGATTCCATGCCCTAAGGATTCCATTTATTTCTTTCATCATAGGATCACAGATGTGTATGGACAACGAGGGATACTTTAAGGCTTCTCTTCGAAGAAGTCTTCTTCTAAGATCGAACTGAACACGTATTGCCTTTAATGGCTGCTACCATGGATATATACTTCATCATCTTCAATGGATCATAGGATTAGCTCCCTCCTAATCCTTACTTCATGCATGCTCCTCTCTTTGGTGATGTATAATCGGCTCCCTCAATCTGGAAGAGTCCACGCTTCTGTCTGCATCCTTGTTGTCTACTACAATATATAATTGGCTCTCTCTCTCTGACAGAGTCCACGCTTTCGTCTTGTTGTCTTCTACAAAAACGTCATAAGTCTTTCTCAAATTTCGTCTTGATTGATGACTTCTTTCTATCTTGATTCTTCTAAGTCTCTTCATGATGGATTCGGCTAATCTTGCAATAGCTTTCACATGATTTGTTTGACGTATTTCATCCTTTCATGTGTATTATCTAATGATATTCATCCTTATCTTGTTGTTCTTCCATAGGTATAGTTCTTCTTGGAATACATTATCTTCCAGGAGATAGATATACAACATATGTACAGAGATGATGTAAGCAAGATATGCACAAGAAATAAGAAGAGTAGTGTTACCTTCAGAAGAAGAAGTCTCTTTCATCCTGCTTAGTCTTCTTTGTAGGTTCCTTTTCTTCAACAACTGATGCTTTGTGTTTCTCCTTTCTTTTCTTTAGCTCGAGACAATGATTCTTGTAGTGACCATACTTTCGAGCCAAACTTCCTCCTTGAGCCAAACTTCCTTTTGTTTTTGATATTCTTGAATCTTGCTATGAAGCCCTGATCATCATACTTCTTTTGGGGTTTCTCTTTTGCACTGATCCTGGATTCTTCTTGAGCATAGCAAGTCCAAAGTTCTTCAAATGTAGGATACTCCTTTCTTGTGTTCATGCTTGCGGCAAATGCATCCCACGTCTTGGAAAGACCATTGAGTACTATGTTTACCAATTCCATCTCTGAAATGATCTCTTCAATAGCTTGTAGTTGATCTCTTAACTGGGAGATCCTCACAATCTATGATGTTATGATGCCCTCATCATTCATCTTCATGTCACGGAGCTCATTCTTCAGACTCGTAACTTGTCCAATGTTTCTGACCGAGAAGAGATTTGTTAGGGCATCGTACATCTTCTTCGATGAGTCAAGATGGGAGATGTATGGTATCAAGTGGTCTTTTATAGATTCCACTATGATACTCATGGCATTGATGTCACCATCTTTGAACTTCTCCATAACTGCAATTTTTGTGGTTCTTTCTATTTTCCTTCTTCAAACTCAAGTTCCACGATCTTTCGTTTCACGATATCCAGCAATTTATTCTTGGCAAGGATGAGGTCTATCCTTGTCTTCCATTCTCTGAAGTTAGAGGCTCCATTTAACTTGTTCTCTCACTTCATAGAATAAGTCATGGTTGCTTTGACTTGGTCAAACACTAGATTTGACCACAAACTCTAACTTGATGTCTTGGCTTGCTGAGAGTACCAGGAGATGCCCTAGGCTAGGGCGCACTGATCTGTCCGGAGATTAGGTCAATCTCTTCACTTGAGGTGTCTCAACGAGAGGATTAGGGTTTCTGGAACTGCACCTGCTAGTAACCCTAGCGGCAGTGCTTCAATGAGCTTAATATCCTTCTAGCTATGTTTCTTTCCAGCGGTTAGACTGAATGAAGGAGGTGTCGGTGGATCCTACAATGTACAGGCAATTGATTGGATCGTTGATATACCTGGTTAACACCAGGTCAAATACTTTCTTTGGACCTTGAGCCAGTTTATGGTACAACCAAGACACTACCATTAGGTTGCAGCAAAGCATTTGTTGAGGTACTTGCATGGTATTGTTGGATATGGCCTCAGATAGGTCTCAGGTAGTGAAGGGAGGCTGCAGTGATATACAGATTTTGACTGCGCAGGGAGTACAATAGACAGATTAAGCACCTTAGATCAGTTATGATTTCAAGAAAGAAGGTATCTATAGCACTCAGTATTGTTATCCCCTATCCTAGGGATAACTAAGGAGATCATGTCTCGAGGCCCACAATTCCTAGACATGGAGTGCCGAGAGCCAAACGACTTAAGCTTGGCCCTGGAGGGTCCACCTTTTCTTCAATGCAGCCAGTCTGTCAGCAGCAACAACATCCATCCCACTAGTCTGGTCCTGAAGTAGCAGTGGGTCTTTCTCTATGAGGTAATGAGTTTGGGTATCATGGTATGTGTCACTCTGATTTTCAAAGCATTTGAATATGTTGCATTGAACTCTCCTTTATTTCATAATGTTTGCTTGGAAATTATGCTCTTTAACTTGTTCATACCTGGGGGGTGAGAGATTGCTAGAGTAAGTTGGTTCTCCTTTAGGATGAGTTCCCACTGGGTGGTTCTATGAAAGGTCATCGTCAATTCCTTCCATACTTACCACTTTTCATCATTATCCCTCTCATCTTCCCCTACCTTGGTTCGGGCATTGGATTTGCCACACTAGGAAGGGTTGTACCTTGCCTTGCTGGAAGAAGGGGATAAAGGCCCAGGGGGTAAAAGTAGATGGCAAGAGTTAAAAGCCAAAATAAAACCTTTGAGATGCTTCACCTAGGGATTCCCGAGAAAGCAATAAAAGGCTTCTCAGTAAGAAAACGAAACCTGTAAAATAAAACAAAACTCAAGGTCTAGTTGGTGGATGGCAGGTCTCATCATGAGCCAGCCTATTAAGTCCATGAGCATGTAGTGGTATGACACTACCATCTATCTGGTCACCAAACCAAGGTAGTGGCGCTTGGTGACATGGCCAAGAGAAAGGGGGTCTCATCGTGAACCGCCCTTCTCATTTTCATGAAGTGCTTGTGGGTAACGTTGTTACCTATCGTCACCACGCCAAGACAATGTCCCCTCAGCATTTCCCTCGAAAAGAAAAAGCAATAAGACTAAGAATAAAAGGCATTGAATGGGCTAGGAAACAATGGCATCTATGATAAGGTGCAGCTCGCCCTCTTTAGAGCCACCCATAGGCAAGACCTACATTTCCCTGTTAGCATTGCACCCTCTGCCCAAACACGTCCCCTGCACCATTTTACACACTTACATGATCTAGATTGGCTCTCACCTGGGAAACACCCCAAACTTGAGGAGGATTAGCCCAATAGGACATCCTAAGACCCTCTCCATGTTGGAAATACTAAAACAACTGAGAGGGGGGGGGTGAATCAGTTGTATATAAGCTTAAACAATTTTATACTTATTAAAACATTATTAATCTTTCTTCATGTGGTCATCAACAATGTACAGCATATGAACAGTAAAAGTAAAAACCATCAGTCACACATGAAGTACACACAGAGATAGATTTTCACGAGGAAACCCATAAAGGGAGAAAACCTCTTCTTCTTCGAAATGATAGGCAGTCTTTTTGTAGTTCTGTACATCATTTACTATTGAGCACCAACTCAATGTGAGGCTGCTACCTCTGTCTTACAAACTGCAACTTGTTTGAGAGCTCCAACTCTCTGGTTTCTCTAGCACCCACTAGAAGGAAGCACCAACTCCCTGAGTATTCCAGCACCAACTGGATGGAAGCACCAACTTCCTAAATGTTCCAG
>SNQJ01S0000344.1:629862-646510 GCA_010110895.2 Picea sitchensis | reverse complement strand
GTCTCTGACAGGAAGAGCACTTCAGGATGTTGTTTCAGTTTGGGATCAGCC
The DNA here is from genome assembly GCA_010110895.2 of Picea sitchensis. Lineage (NCBI taxonomy): Eukaryota > Viridiplantae > Streptophyta > Pinopsida > Pinales > Pinaceae > Picea > Picea sitchensis. The sequence continues at coordinate 646,459 of SNQJ01S0000344.1, read as the reverse complement.
ATGATCTCATGACAGAGTAGGAAGCAATCCATCATTTCTCTCAATACAACAAAAGCAGAAAACACTGTTGCGTGTTCTGCCAGCTGCGAAGCCATATGGCTTCGAAAATTGTTAACCGATCTATTTGACCTAGAGATGGAAGCAACCACGATCCTATGTGACCAACAGAGATGCATAAAGATGATAGAATCTTGTATTTCATGACAAGTCGAAGCACATAGAGATCTGATATCATTACATCCGTGACATGGTGCAAAGAGGAGCCATAAAGCTCCAATATGTTAGCACGGATGAACAGGTTCCCGATGTGTTGACTAAGCCTCTATCTCGTGTAAAGTTTGAGCACTTTCGAGATAAGCTTGGTATAGTCTGAAAGGACCTCAATCGAAAGGGGGAGTAGTGTTGTGTTGATATATATCTAGTACTGTGCTTCCAGCTTAATTGTTGTGACGTAAAGCCAGTCTAGTACTATGACTCCAACTTAAATGTTGTGTTGCGATATGCCTAGTACTGCGCTTCCAGCGTAATTGTTGTGGCGTAAAGCCAGTCTAGTATTGTAACTCCAGCTTAAATGGTGTGCTGAGATATGCCTAGTACTGTGCTTCCAGCTTAATTGTTGTGACGTAAAGCCAGTCTAGTATCATGCTTCCAACTTAATTGTTATGACGAAAAGCAAGTTGAGTATTGTGCTTCCAGCTTAATTGTTGTGACGTAAAGTCATTCTAGTACCGTGTTTCCAGCTTAATTGTGTTTCCAGCTTAATTGTTGTGACGAAAAGAAAATCAAGTACTGTGCTTCCAACTTAATTGTTGTGACGTAAAACCAGTCTAATACCGTGCTTCTAGCTTAATTGTTATGACGTAAAGTCAGCCTAGTACTGTCCTTCCAGCTTAATGGTTGTGACGTAAAGCCAGTCTAGTATTGTGTTTCCAGTTTAATTGTTGTGTTGTGATCCCAGCTTAATTGTTGTGGTGTTTCCAGCTTAATTGTTGTGTGGTGTTTTCCATCTTAACTGTTGTGTAGTGTTTTCTAGCTTAATTGTTGTGTGGTGTGTCAGCTTAATTGCTGTGATGTGTTGCTAGCCTCGTGTTGTGTTGCCAGCCTCGTGCTGTGATGATGTGTTGCCAGCCTTTGTGTTGTGATATTGTTGTTTTTGATGTTGTATCAGCATTGTGTTGTTATTGATGATGAGGATGTATTAGTGTTATACTAATCCATGTCGATGCAGTTGATGATGATGATGTCACTTCAGGCTCTTGCTGAAGATGGTGATGATGATGCCACTTCAGCCTCTTGTTGAAGATGATGATGATGATGCCACTTCAGCCCCTGAGTCCTTGCTGAAGATGATGATGATGATATTATTTCAGCTTTAATGTTGAAGATGATGATGATGTTACCTTAGCCTCATACTGATGAGGATGATGATGCTACTCCAGCTCCATGTTGTGTTGATGATGCTCCAGCCTCTGTGTTGTGTTGATGATGAGAAAAACTTCCGATGATTTATAGATACGCCAGTCAGTGTTCCAAGATGATATTGATGATGATGTCCTCTCTCTCGCCTGATGCTATATAGAATATCATTCTTCTTAAGGGGGAGTGTTGAAATAATATAACTGCAAAGTGTATTCTAATTATTATTGTTGTATTAATCATTAGATCAATCCCCTATTGCGGATTGATCATGTCAGCTATTGTAAAAGACCAAATCCCCTTTTGCGGATTGGTAAAAACATAATTGTAATAGGCAGAATAAGAAGTCGGCCCCAGAATATAGTGAAGAGGCCCCATAATATATTAAAGGTGGTTATAACCACCCAGATTGAGAAGTCGGCCCTGCAAGTGAAAAGACACCTCCACACGTGCCATAGTTGTATAAATAAGGAGGCTAGCGCCTCATTTAGAAAAACACTCACTTATTCATTGAGGAGCAAGTTTCTGAGCTGCAGTTAGAAAAGAGAGAGTGAGAGAGGCGCATTCTTGGGAGAGGACTTTCTGTATTTGTTTAAGTTATCTCTTGGCATTGTATTGGCTATCTATAATAAGGATGTTTTGTTAGGTTTTCTCCCCCATGAGGGTTTCCCAGGATAAATGATGTGTATCTTGTGATTGTGTATTTCTCAGTGATCTTATCTTATGCTATTGTTATCTAGTGAAATGCAAAGAACTTTAATAATAGCTTAAACCTTAACATATTCTTGGTGAAGTAGAAAATATGCATTTATTTATTGTGAATGAATGCTTATGGTGAATTTACTTGTTTCATGTCAAAGATTATGAAATTGTTTGCTTCAAACCCTAGGAGAAAGACATATGTTACTATATTTTTCTCTATAATCTTCCACTTGCTAAGGTTTCTTGAAAGGCACCTATCTAGAAGTAGATACTAGAGCCCTACCATTGTGGCACTCTAGTAACTTACGGCCTAATTTTTATTACTTTCTAGCAATTATCTCTAGGACTTGGATTTTTTAGGCCTTGGGCTACCAACACCTCTCTCATCCTCTCCATCCCCTTTGGCTAAATATTATCACTGTTATTTTCCTCTAAGAGTTGTTGCTGCCATCATTGACTCCATTACCCTAGAAGGCACTAGTCTACCCATTACAAGTGTTGATTGATCAAACAATTTTCAGAACATCTTCTCTTGAACACCTACTAGCTCCTACTAACCTTAGATTAGCCAAAATAATTAACCTGCTTGTTGTTGTTGCAAAAGATTGCTACAGCCATCTAACAACAGCAAATTAACCATAAGAGTGATGTGTTATGCTAGCTAGACATTGCTAAAACTGCTTGTGACTATCTATTATCAATTTGCCTAGTTAAAGCTATTATTTCAAGTCTTTTATCAAGCATTATGAAGCATAATTATTGTGGCTATTGCTAGTCCATTATTGCTGTTATAAACTGCTAAATTGCTGCAATTCTATATCAGCTAGTACATTTCTTAAGAGTTCATTGTCCTATGAAGCACTAATATCATTTTGGTACTTGGAAAGTGCCATTTTTCCATTTTGTTTTCTTGTTCTGAGCAAGTATGCAACATTACTCATTTGCTTCATCTCTATAAGACATAAAGAACCCTTTGACTTGAGTGACCTGTGAGAGCGGAGGGACTTTCTTATATCATTTGTCTTGGCCTTTTAAAACCCTCAGGTCACTGGGGACGTCTCCCCTTGGGTAGTCTTGACATACTCCAAAATAGAAAGGGGTTTCCTATTAAGGTGATAGTGATAGGTCACTCCCAGTTACGCCAATTTTGTATCCACTTGCCTTGGGCTTTCGGCAAGTACAAATTGTGCGATAACAAGTACAACAGAGATATAGTATATTGCTGCAAGCATCACAAGTCATGAAGCAGTGTGGCTTCAAAAGCTTCTTGCAGGACTTCATTCTAGACATGGTGCAGAAGGGAGTAGTGAAGCTTCGGTATATATCCACAAATAAACATATTGTAGATCATCTGAGACATGATACAGAAGGGAGCAATGAAACTCTAGTATCCAAAGACAACCTTGGTGTGATGCAAAATGTCTCCCTCACTGAGAGGGAGTGTGAATGTTTTGGGCAGCATCGAGCAGACATTCTCCTCCGATAGCCATGTGACTTGTCTAAGGAGAATGGCCTAGGCGAAGTCTTTATCCTTGATCATGTGTTGATGCTTCTCCAAATAGCGGTATCATGCTGACATTCTCCTATGATGGCCATGTAACTTGGCTAAGGAGAATGGCAGACATTCTCCTCAAATGGTCATCTGACTTGGCTAGAGAGAATGGTACATTCTTCTCAGATGGCCCAGGTGTAGTCATTATCCTCATTCATGTGACTTGACAAGGACCAATGAAGACTCGAGGTACATATGCATCGGACATGCATTCTCCTCCGATGGCTATGTGACTTGGCTAAGGAAAATGGCCCAGGGCATTGATGTTCTCCATGTATTAGCATTAGGTTGATATTCTCCTCTGATGGCCATGTGACATGGCTAAGGAGAATGGCCCAGGGCGTTGATGTTCTATGTGTATTAGCATCGGGTTGACATTTTCCTTCGATGGCCATATCACTTGGCTAAGGAGAATTGCTCAGGTGTGGTCTCTATCCTTGATCATGTGACTTGGCAAGGAGACTCGAGGTGCTATGTGGGAGAAGCATATATCAACTAGGTGTTGTGTGGGATAAGTATACATCAATTGGCTGCAAGCCAGAGAAGGCTACATCGACCAAGCTCAAGGACAACCTTTCTACGTCAAAAGAAATCCAAGTATGGAGAATGTCACCCTCGTTGAGAGGGAGTGTTGAAATTTTGCAACTTCGGGAAGTCATTCTCCACAAGAAGATACAAAGAAGACCGTTAAAGAAGAATCCAGAAAGCACAAGAAAAAAATATACGAGAAGATTTTCAAGTTGGCTTTATTGAAGCATTCAAGAAACACTTGTAAAAGCAACAAAATAAATAAAATAAAGTTAAAAGACAAAAAAATGACAAGTCGACCCTTCCAGTAAAATACGGTGACTTTACTAGCATAAATAAAGACATATTCATTTCATTATTACACATCTCATCAATTCTCCTCTTCTAGTGCGCATTGCCTAGTTGCTTCGTGCCAGTTGTGGTTGCCAATTGCCAGTTGTGCTCGTTCTGTGGTGCACTATCTTGGTCTAGTGATGCGACATACTTAAGGGATCTTCCTCACACCAGGGCGTAACTTTCCATGCGCTTGGAACTCTTCATTTGTCTAGAGATGTATTCATGAACTCATCAACTCTCCTCTTCTAGTGCGCATTGCCCAGTTGCAGTTGGCAATTGGCAGTTGCAGTTGGCAATTGGCAGTTGCAGTTGCCAATTGCCAGTTGCAGTTGCCAATTGTCAGTTGTGCTAGTTCTGTGGTGCGCTATCTTGGTCTACTTGAGGGATATTCCTCACACCAGGGTGCAACTTTCCATGTGCTTGGAACTCTTCATTTGTCTAGAGATGTATTCATGAACTTGGATTAAATTTCTTCTATACAAAAGTTGGTTGGGTTTTTCTCCAAAGTTTGGGTTTTTCTAGGATAAATCTTGTGTCTATTGTGCATGGCTATCTCTCTATGATTTCGTTATTTTCGCTGCAGTTTATTTCAGTTGAAATCTTCAGTATGTGATTAATCTATGACAATAGTGGCAATAAAACCTGTTTGAAAATCATAAGGCATTAATTATCAAATCTAGAAATTAGAAAAATCAACGGGTATGACACCCCAACATAAGCCCACAAAGCCCATCACCAAGCCCATGAATCCCTAGCTTCATCCCAAGGGAGTTTTCACTAAAACGAAAGTGTAATCAGGTGCCAACGAATATTCCCACATGCCTAACACCATGGCCCCTAGTGGGAATACCTCCCAAAGCTACAAAAGCTTCAACACCAACTCCTACTCCCAATGTTGATAACAAAACAAAATTGAAAGGCAAGAGAATTGAGAGACATTGTAAATTTTGTCAACGAAATGGTCATTTGTAGTTTAAATGTTTCCAGAAGATGGAAGCCTTAGAGGCAACAATGAAGAAACACAACATTAATTTTAATTCTTATTCTCACTCTTCTTCTCATGAACATGCACTTTGTACTTTTGGTTTTTCCTCAATGAAACATTTACTTCTTCTAATGAGTAGCTTATTGACGCGCTCGCACCTTCTTCATAGTGATTTATGTGGTACACTCAATGTCATTAAAACTGGACCGGTCCAACAAAACAAACTAATTGAACCGATTTGGGGATAAAACAGGGGGACCAGTGTACTAGAACTGCTTTTGGCCGATTCAGTACTGAACCGACTGATTCCATATGACATCAATATGATGCATCTAGGCCCACGGATTTCAAACTTTTTAAGAATTTTTTTTAAATGGAAGGGGTACCTACTACGTAACCTTAGGGTAATGATAATGTTAAATTCTTAAAGTAAAAGTGACATTCTCATTCTCCTTCATCTTTCATTTTCATCCTTTTACTTAAAGTTTTAGCATTACCATTAATTGTTTCAGGATGTTTGAGAGTGATTCCAACCTCATTCCACGTCATATGGAGAAAGTAGAATTTTAGGTCCCATTCAAAATTCAACAGACTTAATAGTTTTCAAGATTTTGAGATTGGTAGGATTGTAACATTTCCATGGGATTCTATCATTTATGAGGGCATGGAACTAACATTTAATCAAGAACACCAAGCCATTTAATCATGTATGAGGGCATGGAACTGATTGTTGAACTTTTTTGTCATGACCCTAGTAAAAATGTACCCTTCCCTCAAGTAAAATCACTTATTAGGCATGTTAAGCTTTTTCTATCTTATTTTAATGCTTAGAGGGTGACACTAATGATGAGGATCCAAATATAAGTAATGAACTTGATGATATGTAGTTATTTGTTGTAGCATGATTTTTCTTGAATTCTAGAGGCCATTTAAAGCCTTGTTGTTGATGTATTTTGGTTCATAGATAGATTGCACTCGATGCTATTTTGGTTATATGCATTCTTTCTTGCTATATAAATGAAAAACTTGCATATTTGTTTATAAATGAGCAACTTTGCAAGACTCATCCAAACCCTTGTTCACCTAGACAAAAGTGAATCTACTAAAGACTTGATACACCTCTAAAGGTCAACCAATCCATGTTGGCTCATTTACTCTATTTGACCACCAAACCATGTTAAGTTGCCTAGCCTGTATTTGTATTGTACAAAATCGAAATCTCAGGCCACATAGAGAGAATCGTTGGATAGGCTAGTGGGTAGATGCATCTTCAAAATGATCACCTTCTACATAAATATGGCAATCAAATTGCATAGTCTCATTGCAGTTATAATGAGCCATTGCTTAGTAAGGTGGAGGGCCTCATGTACGGGTTACAATGGACCCTTAAGATGATGCCAAGCAAGTTTGTGCTATAAAGGTGAGCCATATACTTCGAGTGAACAATGTTTATCGGGCAAGGGTCACTCGATTGTCAGCACGACTGCACTACATCAAAACTGGGGACCTACCTACAAAAGATTTATTTAAATCTCTAGCCACTAAAGAAGCTAGTGAGACTATCTCTTCCCTAAAAATTCAAATCAAGAAGAAATTGAAAGAGAAATTGTAGAGATTTATAAAATGATGTTTGAAACCTAAGGGATTTCTCCTAACAAACAAGAAGCCACCCAAAAATGCCTCGACATAGTTCCATGTAAGCTTATGAAGGAGAAAAGGACACCTGACTCAACACTTTCTATAAATGAGTTTTCTACAACCTTGCAAGAAATGGTTGATAACCAAGCCCCTCACCTTGATGAGCTCCCCCTATGGATTTTACAAGGCCATCTGGAGGTTATTCGAAGTTGTAAATAGAATTTGTATTTGATTGGAGATTGCGCATATTTTGATATTGACTATTTATTTTATTGCTTGTACACAGTTGATTCATAATTTGACTTTGCCATGCATGTTTCATTCCTTAATGATTATGAAACAAATCTTTCTGAGGATCATAGAATCGATTTATTAATGATTGGAAGAAAAGTTCTACTTGTAGTTTTGATTATAAATATGTCACAACTCACAACTACAATCTCTCTTGAACCTCTGATCGAGGAAATACCCATCACGAATTCATAAACCATGACCAACAACAAAGTAGTGTCACCCCTAACATAGGTTGGAGAAATGACAAGGGGAGGAGGGATCATCATGGCAATTCTTGAGGAGGTCATGAGAATGGCCAAAATAATCGAAGACATTGGTTTATGTCTATTCCAATGTTGAGTCGCCTACAATCCCTAAGCTTTGTTGTAGGCCATTTGTACCTTGGCCATTCAGTAACTACAAATCCCCTACCACCTACTTTGGGATATGTTGCACCCACCCATCCCTACAACAACGTAGAATAGCATTTCGAGCTTGCTTGGCCTTCTCACTCGCTTTTAATGACCTTCCTCATGCAAATCTTGTAATGAATCATTCCTAGGTGGTTGACACAGGTCCATGACCATATCATCTTCATGCTTCCAAAAATCTGAATCATTAATGTACATGGATGGTTGTTCCAAAGGCAACAACTCCATGCTCTTGAACCTAAAGTCATCCTCAGTATCATTAATGGGATCTGCATCAAAATGAGAGCAACTCATATCCCATTTATGCCTTCTGATACATAGAAATTCATCATCATTTTCAATCTCATGGTCATCACATTCTTCATTAAATGAAAAATCTTCCAAATCCAAGGGCTTCCCTAAAAACTCTTCACTCACCAAGTTATCAACAAACGCATCATAGGAATCAAAGACTTGGAAAGGAGTGTTGAAAATGTAGCAAGGAAGGTATTCTACACATTGCAGCATCCTAGCATTGTGGAAGACACTGAAACATTAGCCAAAGTTGATTAATTAAACTTTTCCCTAAGTCTTACCTAGGAAAAGGACTGTTAATGTGTTCTATTCTTCAGTTGACTTTATTGAGCACCTTTTTTAAGGTTAAAGTGAAAAATAATTTCAGTGATGGATATTTTAATCTTAGCCATCCATCTTGGAGAGGGACGGAAAGTTAATCTCAACCCTCCATCCTTATAAGATTAGGGTTTCACTTGCTCATGGAAGTATAAAGAATTGCTTTGGCTAGGACGACGCGTTATTCATCAGAGAGAGAGGGTGAACCTCAATCAAGTGAAAGGTTTGCCTAGGATTTGTTGGAGAGAGATTGCAGAAAGACCAAGGAGGATTCTTCAAGGGATATCGACACACTTCTTCAGTTTGGCAGTGACCACCAACTTCAGATCTCAGAGTCGTCGTACAGGGTGACGCAAAGGCTGACGCAAGAGTCATACATCTACGCAGAGGCTAAAGAAAAGGCAGATGCTGAGTCGTTTTGATTCAAGGACATGGGGAGACGTTGTACTTATGTTGTAGAGGTGAAAAGCTGACAGTTTACTCAATAATTTGGCTAGGCCAAAATTCTTTGTAAGAAATCTCTATATTTCTATTGCTAATAATAAAATCAAGAAATCTGTTGCACTCGTTTTCTCTCCGAGGTTTTTCTAGGGAATATTTGTCCAAAAATATTTGTGTATAAGTGATGTGATTGTGGTTTTCTTCTATTGTTAAGTTCCTAGTTATTAGTTTTCTACTGTACAAATTTATTTGTGAAAATAACCTATCTGTAACTAAAAATCAGAAATAGATTATGGTTTATTTGATGGGTTTAGAGAAAAATCACAAGGAGTACAACTTACCACACCCTTGTCTTCATGTGGAGGAGAGACAGAGGCTTGGGTGACCTCGTCTTCATTAAATGGTGGAGCAAATATACACGTCTCATCTTGAAGAAGACGAACATTCTCAATAGGGCCTTCATCATGGATTCGATCTTCAACATTATATGCTTCATTCAAGTCTTCTTCCACTTTAATTATTTCAAGAGGTGGCCCTTGTTCTCCTTCATGTACTTCGTCCACAAAAAACTTGAGAAGCATCCACTAGATCATCATCCACAAAAAACCATAAAATCATTCACAAAAAACTCCAGAAGCACCCACTGGATCACCTCTAAAAAAGTGTGAATGAGTTCTCCATGATGAATAAGAAAGATAGACAAGTGTAGAAGTGATTCTCCACAAGATGAGTTATGATTTACAAATGAAGAAACCATCCTCTATATATATGAGGCAAACCTAGCGCCTTATCTCTCTAAAGACCCTAAAACATAATAATCCATGATACAAGGTGGATAGGTCTTAGGTCGACCCCCAAAATAGGCTCCAAAATACAAATAAAATCCTAATACATCAAAACGTCCTCTCAAAAATGCACATGTCTAAGAGTAGAGGATAAAATGAAGGTGACGTCATCTCCTCAAGGGGTATAAAAGCTCCAAAGGTCACATCCATCCCCAAAAGGTGCAAAGCATCATCAAAAGCCACATCCCCTCATCAATACGATGACATATCACCATCATCAAAGTGTCAAATCATCATCCATGTGCTAGGTCGGCTCAAGCAAAATTCACATCTAACTCAAGCATGACATCATCCTCATGTGTGCAACATGCCAAGCTCCTAGTGTGACATCATGGTGGATAAGGGCTCAATAACATTTAAAAAGAGATGCATCATCATCATCATCAAGGGCAATGGGATCCATCCAAACCCTAACGTCCTCAAAAGGGTGCAACGTCCAAGTGTGTGGGTTCCTGCACTCTCAGTGACACATCATGATGCATACACAACGTCCTAGCTCCTGTTATCCCCACTTTTTAGGGATAACTAGGAGATCATGTCTCGAGGCCCACAAGTCCTAGACATGGAGTACCGAGAGCGGGATTGACCTTAGCATGGCCCTAGAGGGCCCACCTTTTCTTCTTCCATTGTCTTTGTCTTGACAGCAGCAGTAGCATCCATCACCATCGACTTGGTCCTGTATCAGAAGAGGTTCTTACTCCATGAGGTAATTGCTGCAGGTATCATGGTATGTGTCACTTTTGATCATTGAAACCTTTAAATATATGCGTCTGATTCCTTTCATCTCTAACAACGGCTTCGATCTTATATTTGCCCACTTGACCATGTTTGGGGGGGTTGATAGGGTGCCCTAGCAAGCCTGTGTCTGTAGGTTTTGGTTTTCCACTGGGGGATTTCTAAAAAGCCACCGTCCGCTCCCATCATAGCACCACTCTTACATCTTGTTTCCCACTCACCTATCCCATTCCCCTTGTCCAGGCATTGGGTTGACCTATTTTAGGACTGCACCTTACCTCGTGGGAAGAAGGGCTAAAGGCCCAGAAGGTAAAAGCAAGCTGGTAAAAGATAAAAGCCTAAGAATAAACCTCAAGATGCTTCGCCTAGAGATCCCCAAGAAAGCAATAAAAGGCTTCTCAGCAAGAAACAAGAGGGACCCGAAAAAATAATAAAACAAGACCTAGTCAGAGGATAGGGGGTCTCATCACGAGCCAACCTATTAGGTTCATGGGTACCTAGCAGTATGACATTGCCACCAGCTATTTACCATGCCAGGGAAGTGACTCTTGGTTGCATGGCCAAGGTAAAGGGAATCTCATCACGAGCCAGCCTTCTCATTTCTGCAAAAGTACTTCTGGGTAACATTGTCAGCTCTGGTCACCATGCCAAGGCAATGTCCCCTGATTAGCTCTTGAACAAAAAAAAGATAAAAAAGAATAAAAGAATGAAAAAGAATAAAGCCAAAAATGGGCTTCGAAAGGATGCATCCATAACAGGTACAGCTCGCCTTCTACAAAGGCACCCACAGGTAACACTTATGCATCCTCGGCCCTCACCGCACCCACATGCTTGGACATCCCCTGACCACATCACCTCACTTACATGGCTTGGATGAGGTCTTTCTGGGAACCTTCCTTTTCCTGTGGACACTAGCCCAATAGGACGCCTCGTCCTTTTCTCCAGACTTGTATTGCAGGCTTGCGTAACCTCTTTGAGTTGTTAACTGATATATTAAGGAGTTTATGCATGTGTTTAATAATATTGATGATGAAATGTGATTGACATTGCCATGATCCTTGTGACTGATGAGCCCATGGAGGGCGTAGCTTTTGATGTGCAGGACCATGCTCGATGGCCAGGTACCACCTTTAACCGGTACACATGGGGAGATGATCAGTTCGAACCTCCATGGGGCTGAAGAGCCCATCAGGTGGATGTTGAGACCCCATCACGGGGCAGATACAAGATAGAGATGGATCAGGGGCTTTGCACCAGAGAAGAGGAGGGCGTTCCACCAGAGGCACCCTCGCACAGCTTGACCTAGGGGGGTTGACCCCTTTTCAGTGGAACGCTGGCCTTGGAAGGTCTAGGAAGTCACCCATGAAGTCCATGACATCATCCTTGCTTCATGGACGTTTTGGTAGATGGACAGGGCATTTGGATCGTGTGGCAGGTTGGAGAAGCCCAAGGGGGGCTAACGTTTTAATCCAAGACGCCACATCTACCCAAAAAGGGGCTAACGTCTCACTCTAAGGGGCTTTTACTCTCTTTCCAGCTTGATTTAGGATTTAATTTGACAATTTAATGTAAAAACAGTATGATTTGATACTATGGTCTTGTCGACCTTTTTACCTAACCTAAAATGTAAAATTAGGTCAAGGTTTTGTATAAATGGGAGATTTTCACTCTCATAATCTCCCATTTTTATCACAACTTACTCACTCATTAGTGAGGTCTGAAATTTGCGCCCTATCTTGGGTATTTGGCTGATTTAAGGAAGGCGCACTTGTTGAAGGAAGATTTTTGGGCATTTTTTGGTAATTCTCTTGAAGGAAGGTGTTACAACTAGGGTTTGCATACTATTTCATGGTGATATGTAAGTGTTTTTTTTCTGCAAAACTTCTGGAATGAATGATTGTAGTCTTATATTCTTCCATATGTTTATAGTTTGTTGAATAAAAACCCTAGGTGACAAGCACACAAGTAGGTCCCTGTCTCATGTCCCCTGATAGAGAGTTTTTCAGCCATTGAAGAGGAAAAAGAGAGCCTAGCCATAGCTACAATCATTTCTCCTCTTCTCCCTTTGCTAGCCGTACCTATTTGAATTCAAGAAGGAGAAGACGTCTTACGCCTAGGTTATCTACACTTAGGATCGTTTTCTTCTAGGGTTTGATGATAGAGCCTTGTTGTAGCAACACTCTCCCTCATTTGACTCTCTTGTCTTGACTTTATCTTTCATGCTAGTCGTTTTTGCCATCTAAGGAAGGAGGAGACAGCACGAGGCATTGCCATAGCATACACCGGAGTGAGCCTCTCTCCCCTAGGGTTTTGTCTCTGAGGCCCTGCCATAGCAGCACATCAGAGCTCTTCCCTCCAGTCCTTAGTCGTCCTCCTTCAACCCTTGCGTCCTCCTTTAATTTGACTCCATTTTACCCTAGAAGGCACCGATCCTAAGACCTCCAGCGTTGAAGTGAAATTGATCAAAACAACTCTCAAAAACCCTCTGAAATCTTAAACCCTAACTACACTAACCCTAGCTCTAGCTAACCCCACTAACCCTAGTTGTTGACGTCATCATTGGTTATTACATCTTTATTGCAGCAACATTTCGTCTTTTGAGCAATTGAATGGTGATTTAGGCATAAGTTAATTGAAGTGTTGGTTTATTACATTGAATGCCACATCATTTTAATAATTATTCATGAAGTGACAAGATCTTTATTGCTATTAATAAACATTGATTCCGTAAATATTTATATTCAAATTGCTTATATTGAATATCAGATAGTCGTAGATATATATGAAGTACTAACCAAAGCCGGCATATATCAGTCTACTGTTGCTTTCTTCTCGAGCAGGGATTCTACTTGGTTATCTTTGTTGGCTATAGGTCAGACTATATGTTCTGGTGGTGATCTGTGAAGGGGGAACTTGTCATTGTTTGATTATCCTTTAGCCTCTTCAAAACCCCAGGTCACCAGGGACAGCTCCCCTGGGCCTCACCTCCCTAAAGAGAAAGAAATTCCCCATCGTGGTGACATTGGTTGGGATAGGTTCATGTTACGCCAGTTTGGCCTTATACTTTATAGCCTTTCTTCCTAGCTACAAACTGTGCGATAAAAACTCCAATGTACAAACTTACAGGTCCAAGAGGTGTCAAAGTGTATGAAAGAGCATGTAAGTCATCACCTGACCCAACGCTCATAATCATAAGTGCAACATCCCCCATACAATGCATGACATCATCATGAAACGTCCTCCAAAGGACCATATCCAAGGGTGCATCATCATCATAGCTTGAGGGGGGGTAGAGGTCAAGCTATTCCTGGCTTTTCATTTATCATTCATATCTCATTATTCTTTTGCATTTTGACTTTGTAACATGCCTTTTGTTATCACACAGTTTGTAGTTTAGGCAAAGCCCAACCCAAACACCAAGTGTGTGACACAACTGACAATACCTATCATTGTCACCTCAATAGATACTCCCCCCGTTTTAGTGAAGGACAAGTCCAACCCAAGAGAGGCTTCCCGGGTGATCCTAGGGGGATTGTAATGGGATAATGAAAGACTTTGAACAATACCGCTATATGTCAAAGTCCAGGACGAGAATACGGCTTAGGAAAGAGTCTTATGAGCTGGTAAATGGTTGCCAAGGTTGTATACCAGCAAAAAAAAGTTAGACATGCCCGGATCAAGACAATATATGATGATTCAAGCCTCAAAACCCAATGGAAATCACCCAGAAGCCATGCTGTCCCAACATTGCAGCAATATGGAAATATATATCAGCAATAAAAAGAGTGTAACAAATGTAAATTAAACCATTAAAATCAAGTGTATGACGTGTTAGAATATAGAAGATGGTGTGCTCGTTTTACCATTGACGATACCTTTGTCACCCAACCATAGGCCGAAGGCTCCCTCCGAGCACCTTAACCTTGACCGAGAATTCCTCCGGAAGCAAGCCCTAGGCTAGATAGCTAAACAAAGAGTAGCGCATCAATCCCCAAGGATAGCACATCACAAAAGATGATCAGATGTTCCAAACCCTACCCAAGAGATATTCAAGCCAAAACTGAGATCTTGTTGTTGCTGCAGCTGCATCAGCTCTTCCTCCAAACCTGCGCACAAGACTGCAACTGCAGTGCGCACCAAACTGCAGAACTGCAATTCTGAGATGTGTCAAATGAGAACTAGCGCCCTGTATTTATAGTGGTTCTGCCAGTTTTGGTGGGGCCGACTTCTCCTTCTAAATAAGTGTCTATTCAATATATTATTATAATTTATGGCCGACTTCTTCTCTTGGAGGCTAATAGCCTAATATAAATTATCTTCTTGAGCCGATAAGGCTTCTAGGGTTATTAGCCAACTCATTAGGGTTTCTCTAGCTTCCTGGAGTCTTCTATTCTCGTCAGGTTCACACGTGGGGGTAAATACCTCGCGCAGCTACCATAATATTAACACTCCCTCCTAGCTAGAGGGGTATTTACAGGTAATTGACTTGAGCACAAAATATACCATTTACCCTGTAGCATCAGTATAGTCATCTAGACTATTTCATGACTAGATCATAACCATCACCATCACCATCAGCTGCATCATCTCTCAAAACCATACTTCATCTGAGTAGTTAGATATGATGTTGGATAACTCACTCTCACCATAGAGTGATACAAGAGGAGTAAAAGCTCTGAACTGTTTTCCGTCTGGAAAATCTCTGTTCATCATTCATCTAAATGATCATTATCTTCAATAAACTGTTGATAGTCTTCAAAACAATTAGAACAAGGATAGAACACACCTGTGTCTATTCATAGTAGTACATAACAACAATCCAGTGGTTAACTACCACATCAAGTAACACACAAGTACTTGATCAGCAACGTAAGGTTGCGAACGGTGAAACATATTCACCACAATAGTCCTCATCTACTGTCATATAGTCCTCATAACAAACATCTGAGAGAATCCCGCATAGAAACAATGTTATGATAAAAATTGTATCATCTGGGCCAATCTTTCACTCACGTCTGTAAGATCTGAAAGAAGAAATCATAAATGAAGCAATCATTAGTGGAAAAGAAGAGGGTGGGTCACTCAGAAGCTGCTATGACCCATGCTATTGAAGAATCCATGTGAACTCTAGAAGATTAGCTCACATCAACTACAAGGCACTACCATACATATACAAAGCTGTCACTGGTTCGCCAAAACTCAAAGGTGATCATGGAGGCGTATGCAATGGATGTGCACAAGGGAAGAACATCAAGAACTCGTTTCCCAAGAGGGACAACAAGGCAAAAGGAGTCCTAGAACTCATTCATTCAGATCTATGTGGCTCAATGCCATCATCCTCCATTAATGGGTATGTATACTATGTATCATTCATTAATGATTATTATCGTAAAAGACTTGGATATATTTGAAGTGTTCAACAAGATCAAGGAATTCAAAGCCTTGATAGAGAATCTTTCCGAAAGAAAGATTAAGATACTCAGGTCAGATAATGGAGGAGAATATACCTCAGAAGAGCTCGTGAACTTTTGCAAAGATGTTGGGATCAAGATCCCCAACAAAACGGTGTAGCTGATTAGAAGAACAGAACCATGCTGGAAGCTGTGAAGATCAAGATCTTCCTATGTGCTTATGGGCAGAAGCAGCAATGACAGTTGTTTATGTGCAAAACCGATTGCCCCATACTGCACTTGGGCTCAAGACACCAGAAGAGATGTTCACCGAAAAGAAGCCAGAGGTAAGCCATCTCAAAAATATTTGGCTATCCATTGCTTATTCATATACCTAAAGAGAAAAGAAACAAGCTGGAACCCTCCGGAAAGAAGGGAATATTCGTGGGATACTGTGAGGTATCCAAGGCCTTCAGAATCTACATACCTGGTCACCGCCATATTGAGACCAATAGGGACGTGACCGTTGATGAAGAACCAACACTTAAGAAATCAAGAAGATGCCTGCTTGAAGAAGTATATGAAGAGGAACCTGTAAATCCCAGGATTGCAGAATCAATGAGGGAGGCTCCTAGAGCTGCAGAACCAGTGAGGGAAGTCATAACTTCCCCTGATGAGGAACTTCTAGAAGACCATGATATAGTAGAAGTTCA
>SNQJ01S0000344.1:603873-618265 GCA_010110895.2 Picea sitchensis | reverse complement strand
CGGCCTCAGTTCTCTTACCTGGCTGTTGATGCCTGAAGTGTTGGAGCGGCCTCTTGTCACTTTGCTGTTGCAGCAGCCCCTTGAAGATTAGCCGCGGCCTCCTCTGTTCTGCTGTGTCTATCCTGTAGCTGCCGTATCTTTTGTTGTGGTTGCCTTAAGTTGCTGCCTATTCCCTGCTATGATTGTCGTGGATGTCCTAGCTGCTCCTGTGGCTGCCGTGTGTGCTTGGAATGCTGTCTCCTTGCTGTGAGGTTCTTCTGTGTGGTCTGGCTGCAGTTTGTGGAACTGCCTATACCCTGTGTGGCTGCCATGGCTGTAATAGATGCTGCCGTGACTGTAGGTGATACTGCTGTGACTATAGTTGAACCTGCCGTGGGTGATCTGGTTTTGGTACCCCCGTTATGTCTGCTGTGTGACCCTCTAACTAGGGTAAATCATGTGGGGTATAGCTTGCTAAACAGATCCGCCTTATCACTGTCAATTTAAGGGTTTACCTACAGTACTGTGTTTGTAATTTTGAGGGTTTCTTGGGTAAGGTCTTGCTGGGAGGGTTTGGGCCTTCTTTGTGTTGTTCCCTGTGACCCTTAGACATGGTGGCAGTAAAGTTCTTTCAATCCTTGGCATAAAGATCACTCTTGATTCATGAACTGAACCTTTGTCTGAGCATAACAACCAGATCTATTTCTATTGTGGTTATAGTTCTATCTTCAGAGGTAGGTTGTTGTACCAGGTATGTTTCCTACTTGTTTCTCCTTGATTTAGATCTGTTCTTCATTATAGAATAGTTGTATGGAGTAAGCATTCTATGGATCTATAAGATATGCTCATTGTAAACTGATTAGACAGAGTTTTTGTTGATTTAATCTTATAGATCTGCTGTTGTATTCAGATCTGTTCTTTAGATCTGAGTTTATATTTATGTGATCAGAAGTTGTTGCTGCTCTTCATAGATCTAAAGACACTTATGTTATGGGCASACTCTTTAGATCTSWTATCTGTGTTTGACATATWKATCTATTGTATATCTTAGATCTRGTACTGATAYTTYAGATCTRACTTTAGATTCATAYTAGAACAAAGTTTATTGTATTTGTGTATTGCTATCCTTCACAGATCTACATGCTAGGTGTTCTATCTCTGTTTGAGTTACAGATTTAGTTGCTTGAGTACTGAAATTTTAAAAGAGACTACTGTTCTACAATATTACCCAAAAATCTAACATGGAGTAATTGTGATAGGGCATAGCCATCATTGAGAGGTAGAGGTTACCCACATTCAATGAGGTAGAGGTTGCTCACAATGTATGCACATGATTGCATCCCTGGATACTAGTGTGTGTAGGTGAAATTAACATCCCCCGAAACCTCTTGTAGGTGAAATTAACATCCCCCCAAACCTTGTAGGTGAAATTAACATCCCCTCAAACCTTGTAATTATAGCAATGGAAATAAACGTAAAACCTATTCAGCAGCTACATCTCTTTGTTCGTTGTGTTCCTTAATGTACTTTTGAATTGATTAATAGAGGAAGTACTCCACCTTACTTAATTTTATACACCCCGTAGCCCATAGGATTCAAGGCAGCTATTCTTAATTTTGTCAATTATACTTGCTGTTTATTACATTTATCCACAAAGATCTGCGCTTTTAATTGAAGGTTTTTATGGTTTAATAGTAGATTTACATGTTTCCCAAGGCAGTAGTCTGTCCTTGGGTGCAAATCTGTGTTTTTGCTTGCTGTTTGGTTTGTTTTTATGCAGATTACAGGTTTGATATTTCAAATTATAGCAACCACTTTTGCAGTTTAGCATCGATTTTAATCTTTAGGATTCACAATTTGCTTACATGTTGCATAGGGCTTCCCCACTGTGGTTTGCAAGCACTAACTGAAAGTGCAGGGACATTGTATGAGGTGACCGTGTATATTCTCATGTTACCTTGGAGTAACAGAAAATTTGAGTTTAAAAATTACTTTTAGTACACAAGCACCCACAGTAATTATGTCTGGAGTTAGTCGAACTCAACATTTGAACTAATGTTCAATTAGTGCAAAATTGGAGAAACAGCTGTCAAGGCAGTTGTTAAGTAGAAACTAACTTCAAAGCAAAAGCTAGTAATTTTTATTCTTATTGTCAGTTGTAACAGCATCAAAGAAATAATCTCAGAAAAGTACCTTGTAGCCAATTAAGCCAACTCGTTTTAAAGGTGTAATTCGAAAACTACTTAGAGGTACTCGCTTTCCATATCCACTCTCAGACACAAGCAGAAGCCATGGAGCAGTTATAGTTTTTCCCCTGATAATGTTCAATGGATAAGATTAAGTAAATAGATTTAACAAATTATACAGATAAACACCAATAAAATAAATCTACTTAAATAGATAGATTAAAGCTGACTTACTGAGACTTTGAGCTAAGTAGAGCGTTCTTTAGCTCTTGCTGCACTGCAGCTGGAACAATATCCATAGATGCAACCTTATCTTCGCCCCTCAATCTCATAGAAATCAATCCTCTACTTTTCCTACCAATAGCTCGTAGCTTTACAGATCAACAGAAACAAAGTAAATAATACACATTTAGGTCTTATATTTCTTGGAAAACATCATCACAGTTTTTTATTTGTTTCAACGTAGGAGACAATAAAATTTACTATATCAACACCTTATACATAGCCAATAAATCTGTCAAAGGACCATCATCCGTCCAAGGACACAAAACCATTATCTGATTAAAATCAATAAATTAGATTACGAACCATCCCACATAAGCTCAACGTTAGCATCCCACTTTGTGAAACAATTGCAATAATGTCTCCATCTGTACAGTGCCTAACCCACTTTAGCTCATCCTCAGGAACCTATGCAGTCCGAGATGAATGTGTCAATGAGAAAACAGTACAACATAGATACTTGATGTACGCTCTAAAACTCTAACTCAGTAAAAGCAAAGTGTCAAACGCAGAAAGAACATACAAGTTGAATTCCGATAATCCCCGAGGATCTGATAGATGAGAAAAAATCCAAAGAGGCTCTCTTAATATAGCCATTTGCAGTCAACATAATCAGATACTGATCTGCACTGAATTCACTAACTGGTATAATAGAAGTTATTCTTTCTCCCGCGGATAATGACAGAATCTGATTACAAACAAATAAGATACAGAATGAGATCACTCACTGACTAATGTAACCGATGTTGCCTAAGAGATTACTTTCTATCACAACTTGATCAAATATGTGAGAAAGTTGAAAGACAATCCAAAAGAACCTGAACTAGTGGGGTCCCTGCAGCACTTCGTGAGCACTGTGGTACTCGATATGCACGTGCAGAATATACTATGCCCTTGTCACTGAAAAATCATTGGGTTAAATTTCCAACTGAAAAAATAGCGAACACAAACAAAGACTTGGTACCAAATCTTTTGAACCAAATGAGAAACCAAAAAATGTTGACAAACAAAACCAAAGAGAGAACAAACAACCAAACAAACAAACAAAAATAACAGCAAGTATTCAACCAAGACTTCCTACCGACTAAGCTTTGAAAGAACATGCAATAATTTTTATTAATGAAATTAAAAGCCCATCAGAAATGTCCCGTTATAAAAACATTGTACAAGGCTACCAAAAAAATAGTATTCTCTTCTGCAAATCTAATTACTCATTCGTGTTTCTCTATCTGAGACAAATCCAAGAAATTGCACCTTACATCCAGTCAATTAGAAAGCTAATTAGCACATTTCAAAGGCATGCGTGCAAGTGTTGATACAAATTTCTAACACTTCCAACTGAGATTCATAATGTGAACCATATTGCATGCAGAAAGTATGATATAAAAGTACAAATGAAATAACATCTACCGGTGCCAAAAGAAAAATGAAAAGATTTTCCTTAATATTTTTGTTCATCAGAAGATTCTCTACTTAGCCTCAAAACATTTTGACAAAATATAAAAGTGGCATTAGGACTTTGCACAAATATCAAATATATAGCATTGATATATTTAGACGAATATGCAATATAATTACACACATAACAATGTGTTGAGTTGCTCCACCCTATGGGTTAGCTCAATTGTTGTCGCCAATGTTGCTGGCCATTAGGCTAGTTCTATGCCAGCAGGTACCCTATTTGAATCACCCTGGGCCAGGCATACTAGGTGCTACAAGGGATGCCATCCATGAATGTGGGAATCATCCCTTGGGATTCCTCGTGAGGTTCTCCTTGGTACAAAAAAGACAATGTGTTGAGCATCCCTTGGGATTCCTCGTGAGGTTCTCCTTGGTACAAAAAAGACAATGTGTTGAGTTGCCAAGCTATCACTGAGGTTATCAGCAACTAAAGGTTTAGGGCCCTAAAATAGAAAATTTAATATTGAGCAATACATGGAATGATGAAAAGATGGCTTGTGAAGTGACTAATATCAAAATATCACAAAAATATAAGCCCAACCAAGGTCATGTCAGTAAATTCGTGGATCTAGAACTCAATCTTGACAC
The DNA here is from genome assembly GCA_010110895.2 of Picea sitchensis. Classification (NCBI taxonomy): domain Eukaryota; kingdom Viridiplantae; phylum Streptophyta; class Pinopsida; order Pinales; family Pinaceae; genus Picea; species Picea sitchensis. Next base: position 613,769 of record SNQJ01S0000344.1, on the reverse strand, counting down.
AAACATTTATAAGAGATCAAGGAAAATACCTCCTAGCTTTGATAAAGATAATGGAACATCTTATATCCAAGCAATAGATAATGTTATCAGGAGAAGGATAATGCTCGAAGAAGTCAAAGGAGAGCAGCAAAAGGAGAGAGCACAACATGTGTTAAAAAGGATTTGTTGAGCGAAATTGCCAACAAAACAAACTAGATTATCACATTTGCATAGTTAAGAATAATTACTTGCATATGATACAAGAAGAAAGCTCAAGTATACATCCTTAAGAAAACAGTTCAGAAACTAGCAAAATGAATTCTAAAAGTGGTTAAACAAGCAGTTAATGGGACTTCCATCCCAGTTTTAAGCAACCGCAAGGTCCAAGGAAATCAACAACAATAATTTTCATATGAGCAGTCTAGGATACAAGCTACCACCCCAGTGATGACTGATACCAACAATGATGAATTTCATTTCATAGGTCTAGGAGAGGTAATACTGCCCTAGTTATCACATCAACAGCCAAATAAGTTTCTTCCAAGGTTACACAAATCCGCAGGTGCGCAACAGAATCGAGACAGGGATCGGGGGCAAGAGAGGTTGTGGTATGTAAATCTTTGTTGATCTCAATATGATGGTAACCTGGTATGTAAATTTTGAAGGCCTTAGAGACCTCATAGTATACAACAAATATTCCCTTCTTTCTTAAAGGATCCAACTTGGTTCTCTTTTCTTTTGAAATGTGTACAAATATTGGACAACCAAATATTTTAAGATGGCTTACTTCTAGCTTCTCTCTAGTGAACATTTCTTCGGGAGTTTTGAATCCAAGTGCACTAAGAGATAATCTGTTTTGGACATATACTGTTGTTCTTGTTGCTTCAGCCCATACATGCATTGGAAGATCTTGATCGTGAATCATAGTCTTTATTGCTTCCATAATCGTTATATTCTTTCTTTCTGCTACACCATTTTGTTGAGGATTATAGGGAGTGGTGAGCTCCCTATTAATCCCAGATTCTTTCTTTCTGCTACACCATTTTGTTGAGTATTATAGGGAGTGGTGAGCTCCCTCTTAATCCCGACATCTCTGCAAAAGATTCCAAATTCTTTTGAAGTGTACTCTCCTCCATTGTCTGACCTAAGTATCTTAATTTTCCTTTCGGAGAGGTTTTCTACCAAGGCTTTAAATTCCTTGAACTTTCCAAGTACTTCCTCGTTTGATTTCAAGAAATAAACCCAAGTCTTACGAGACTAATCATCAATAAAAGATACATAGTATACATACCCCCTTAGAGAGGTTGATGGCATTGGACCGCATACATCTGAGTGGACAAGTACCAAGATTACTTCTACTTTATTGTCGCTCTTTGGAAAAGGATTAATTATGTTCTTTCTTTGTGCGCATCCCTTGCATACACCTTCATGATCAACCTTTAATTCCGGTAAACCTGTAACTACCTTGCTTACATATGGTAAGGCTTCGTAGTTGATGTGAGCTAGTCTTCTATGCCAAAGTTCACAAGGACTTTCAGTAGAGTGTGGCAAGGCTACTTCTGAGTTACCTTTTAACTTGTACAAACCACCTTCCTCTGTTCCAATAACAAGTGCATCTTCTATAGTTTTTCCTTTAGACCACATAAGAACTTCACAATCTATGAATGCAACACTAGAACTTTTCTTATCTAGGGCTGAGATAGAAAGTAAGTTCTTTGTCAATCCTAGTACATAGAGTAAATCCTTCATTCTCATCAGAGTTCCTGAATCAAGTTTGTAGTTGGATTCTGTCATTCCTTTGATAGGGTATTGATCATCATCTCCAAGTGAAACTTTCTGGGGAATTCCTTTTCTGTAAGGCTAGAGGGAATGTTTTTTTGAACTGTCATGTGCTTAGAGGCACCGTTATCTATGAGCCAAGTATCCTCTCCAGGTGTTAGAGATCTTGAGAAGGCAGAAATCACAACATAATCTTCAATCTCTTCTTTAGTTATCTTCTTGGGTGGCTCATCATCTTTAGCTGCATGGGCATGATATCTTTTGCTATTTCTCCTCTTGTATTTTTCCCTTCTGGTAGGAAAGTTCTTAGCAATGTGTCCCATCTTATCACAATGATAACATTGATAGGAGGAAAAATCTTTCCCCTTTCTTTGACCCTTATGATATTTCTGGAATCTCTTTGGAGAGTGAGATTCTTTATGAAAGTGGGTCTCCTTTTGAAAATGAGACTTTTTCTTTCCACCTTTAGCTTGAGCAGTTAGGGCTTGATCTTCATCTCTTAATAAGACGGCTTCTCGGTTGGCCACTCTTGCTTCTTCTTGAACACATTCTTCCCATAAACTATCAAATTGGAGTTTCTCTTTTCTTGCACAAATACTTTGGATGAAGGCATCCCAAGGTCTTGTGAGACCATAAAGAGTTGTCATTATGAGTTCATCTTCATCTAAATTGTCTCCAATTGCCTCTAACTGTTCCTTGAATTAAGAAACCTTAGAGAAAAGGTCTTGAATTGTTTCTCCTTTTTGCATCTTTGTATTCTTGAGTTGGGTTCTCAAGTTCATCTTCGAGTTGATGTTCTTTCATTCATACATTCTGGTTAGGGTATCAACCATATATTTTGGAGTATTCTTTGAAGACACTTGAGGGATCAAGTGGTCTTTAATAGAGTCTGCAATTATCCTTTTAGCCTTGATCATATCCTTCTTGTACTTCTCTTTGGCTGCATCTTTTTCGGGTTCCATTACAGTATCTTTTATGAAATTTGCAAGGTCATTCTCTTCAAGAACGAGTCCAATTTTGTACTTATAGGCACGAAAATTTTCCAAACCTTCTAACCTATCAACAACCTTTGTGCTTGCAAACATGTTGACCTCCAGCTAAAAAAATGACCAGAAAATAAAAGTGCTGAAAAATTGAAACTGAGCTTACCAGGAGATGTGTTGGGCTGAGGCGAGTTTGTTGGAGCTGACTGTTTCAAAAAATTCCAAGTTTTACCCCTTGAAACTTGACCTACGCAATTATGGACGGGTACTTCTGGTACTGGTTCTGGTTTTCTGGTACCAATCAAAACTAGGTCTTTACATTCTGAAGAATCTGGCCACTGAAAAAGTTCGCTCAAGCTGCCAAAAGATGCACTAGGGCAAGGTGCACTTCCCAAGATAATATTTGGTCAAAAATTCTTCAGTAAAAAGCCCTAATTTCTTGTACAGCAACAGTGACGTTTTTAGATACCCAGTGAAAGATGGTCTATTCAGTCAAGCTCTGAAACCATGTTAAGTTTTTACTATTGTTATTAGGTTATTTCCGAATTACATGAGCATTCAATGCATTTCCAAAACAACAACATAAGGAGGATCATTGAAAGAAACATAATCACAAGGTACGCAACATTTTATCCTTCGAAACCCTCATGGGGGAGAAAACCCAGCAAAAACTTCCACAATAATAGATTGCCAATACAATGCTAAGACTAAGACCAAAACACCAAGAATAAACCAAGACTGAGCATGTGCCTCCCTTCTCCTTCCTCCTGTAACTACAACTGCCTTCAAGATATGCGCACTAGATGAGTGAGTGTGAGTATGTGTAAGCGAGGCACCATCCTCACATATAAATACTAGTTGAGGAGGCGCTAGGGTTATGTCTCTTCACATGGTAGCGTCGACTTCTTCTAGAAGTGGTTAAAACCACTTTATAAACACTAAGCGTCGACTTTACAAATACCACCATATAAATATGGTTTGACCAATCCACAAAAGGGGAATTGATCTTATACAAGACCCAACATAATCAATCCGCAAAAGGGGATTTGATCTATAAGATAATAACTCAGATATAATTAGAATATTCTTCCAAGTTTCAGTATTTCAACAGACTAGGCATCAAAGGAAAGAAGAGGATAGTGGTCATCTTCATAGTGACTCACAATATGAAGATCGTGAAGGGTTTGAAGAGATGAAAAGGGAAATCAAGGTGGCAAAACTTCATTGACACCCTTGTGGAGATTTGTGACAAAACATGAGGGAGGGAAAGGTGGTGGAACCACTACATTTGTATGGCACCGGGATTCTCATCAAGGAAAACCTTATACTAATTCATATACCTATGTGAGGAGGCATCTTTGTGGAGGAACGAAGAGTGATGACAATAAGGGGGCCATTAGGACCTCAATTTTCCTTAAGATATCCTAGGAAGAGAACCAAAAAAAGATAAAGATAAAGGAAGTTTTACATAGAAAGTATGGTAAAAAACGAAAGCTTCAATACGATGCATCATCTAAATTTGGTGGGAACACATCTCCATCTCCTCATGGTTCTTGAACCTCTGAATCTAGAAGAACAATAGAAGATTTTTTGATATTGGAGGCAGGGATGAGGAGGATGCAAAAGTGGTGCACTTTCTTTATGCTTGTGGTATCCCATTCAATGTGCTTCGCTCCCCCTATTGTCATGATCTTGTTAAGACCATCAACAAAGGCCCCAAAGGATACAAGAGCCCCAACTATGAGAAAGTTGTTAGTTTCCTATAACTTAGCAACCAAAATATTATGCCAATAATTTTATCTAACCAGAATTTAATCAATGTTGATATGAACTCAAAAAATTATGCATAAATATTACTGTTGAGTTATTTAACCAAAATAGCAACAAAAGGACATACAAAAAACCAAACACATAAAATGGACAACACCAGAAATATCCTGGAGACCCCAGTGTGGGGAAAACCAGCAAAGAGGGGCTTCTATTATGGGATTTCAGGAGAATTTACAGCAGCAGAAAATCAAAAATTTCTTATAGAAATTTCCTTAACATTTTTCCTCACTCGCTCCCCCTCTTCCTCAGTTGCTTTCCCTCTCCTTCTCTTGCCCAAGCATCCTCTGCCTCTTCTCACAAATAAAAATGTGTATCCCTCTCACCCTCAACCCTTCTATTTATCTCTATAATTCACTTTTTCAAGAGACTCCTAGAAGCCTCCAGAAATACACTTTTGTGAATTATTAATTTCCTAAAAGTGACATTCTTAGAAATCTCAAAAAAAAGTTATTCAGGTGAGTTTTAAATTTTTCCTAAGTTAAAACTTAGAATAAAAAAAATAAAGTTGATCTGAGTATTTAATTTGTCCATCAGCATGCTTAGGACACTTCGGCCTATGCTAAGACACCTACCAAGCTAGAAAACTAACAAAAGCTAGAACTGTGTTACTAGATAGGGAAAAATGAAAAATTCAAATAGTTTACAAATGATTCAGCAGATTTTGGGGTATCCATTATATTCGACAATTGGACAAATGTTAGAAACCAACATTTGATCAATATTCTTGGTGTTTCTGCTACCGGTGCAGTGTTTCTTGCAATGCATGACTCCTCAATCATTGCATCTACTCAAAACATTTAAGAGCTCCTATTTAAAACCATTAATGATGTTGTTCCTTCTAATGTGATTCAAACAATCAATGATAATGTAGCAAATTGTAAGGGAGCATAGAAAATGATTGTGCAACTTCATCCACACATCTTTTGGTCTGGGGGTTTGGTGCACACCTTGAACATTTTCATGCATGATATTGTCAAGCATAGAGAATGTAGATGGATTAATGACTTGTATAAGAGAGGGAAGCAACTCATCAAATTTGAACTGAGGATACAAGGGTCAATTATTTCTATAACATGTAAAAATTCTCAGACCCAACTCGGTTTCAGTTTCAATAAATTTTTATCATTGTTTAATGCCCAACCCACATTTTATTTGTTACCAAAATGTAAATGCTTTAAACAAAAATTTATAACTGAAACACAATGAATCTTTTCTGCAAAAATTGAATGTCGAAATAGGAAACAAACCACAGAGAAATAAAACAAGAATTTTCGGGCAATGCCCTTGGTAAAACCCCAAAGGGAAAGCCAGTAGACAGAGAGAGAGAGATTTTATTATTTCTTGAGATCAAAGAAAATGATCTTTACAACAAAATATTCCAGCAATAAATACACTAACTTATCTTGATAATCGTGCCACTAAAACTCCACAAACATTGTGCCCAGATTTTCGTATGATGTACCACAGCTACAACAATAAATGTTGTACAAAATGTCTCGATTCATGTGCCAAAGTTTCCCATAAGTGACTGTACGAAATTGTACAAAAATTTCCAATATCAAGGTACCTCGAAAATCGTGCCAACAATGCTCCTTGATTTATGTGCATGTATGTTGTACGATCTTTTTCTCACTGCTCTACGATCCAGAAATCCATATTGTATGGACTCATTAATGTTGGAAAACTGACCCTTGATTTGTGTGCCTCCTTTCTCCTTGGTAAGTGCACCAAACCTGCTGCAATCTCTCTCACTTGTCTTCAACTTTCTCTCTTGCTCTCTTTAATGCTCATGAAAAATGATTAGTGTCTCAATCCCTTCAACTCACCCTTTTGTTCATCTCAATGAAAATGACCTAAACCTAAGATTTAATGGTTGAGATTAAATCCTAGGACATCTAGATCAATGGTTAGGATATAAAGTCACTTTATCACAACTTAAGTCACTTAAGTCACCCTTTTCATTTAATATGCTCAAATGGTCACTTTAGCTTTATATCTCATAAAGTTAATGTTTTAAGGATCACTTTTGGACATTCCCCCACATGCTAGACACCAAGCATAAGTGGAAAACACTTGTCTGACGTACAACTTTTAACACTCCCTCTTACAGAAGAAAGTGTTCCTCACCACCCCCAACTTATCTCTGAAGAAGACAAACTCGGCTCTCCTAAAAGACTCGTGAGAATGTTTGCTACCTGTTCATCTGTGGATATGTACTGAGGTTCAATTGGCCCTCTCTGAATGTAGTCTCGGATGAAGTGGAATCTGATCTCATTGTGTTTCGACCTGTCATGAAAAAACGGATTCTCCAATAGTTTTATGCAACTCAGATAGTCACAGTAAATCATCGTAGACCTCAACTGCTGACCAAATAAACCAACCAATAACTTGCGAAGCCATACGGCCTCACAACTGACCAGACCGGCTACCATGTACTCTTCCTGAGCAGAACTCAAGGACACTGACTTTTGTTTCCGACTGAACCATGACACAATTGACCCTATCTGAAACAACACCCTGACGTACTTTTCTTTGTCAACAACACATCCTGCCCAATCTGAGTTTCTCTAGCCTATCACAACAATATCCCACAACTCAGAGTCCACCAGCAACAAAGCAATGCTCTCCTTCCATGGACTAAAGTTTCCAGCCCCATTCAACCTATCTTCAACCCTCAAACCTGTAGCCATGAGACCTTACTCAACCAACAACTAAGCCCAACTCTCTTTCGGTGAAGTATTGCTCTCCCTCTAAAAAACCCTTGTGACTAAGTGGTGTTTACTGTATGTTGTTATATTTCTCAGTGTTTTTGTCGCTCTGATACCATGTAAAAATTCTCAGACCCAACCCAATTTCAATCTCAATAAAAAAAATTATTTGTTTAATGCCCAACCCACATTTTATTTTTTGCCGAAATGTAAATGCTTTAAAAAAAAATGTATAACTAAAACACAATGAATCTTTTCTGCAAAACCTGAATGCAGAAATAGGAAACAAACCATAGAGAAATCACACAAGAATTTCGAGCAATACCTCTGGAGAAACCCTGAAGGGAATACGAGTAGAGCGAAAGGGAGATTTTATTATTTCTCAAGCTCAAAGAAAATGAACTTTTACAGCTAAATTTTCCAACAATAAATACACCAACTTATCTCGATAATCGTGCCACTAAAACTCCTCTAAAACTGTGTTGAATCTGCTCCTCGAAATATCTGCCCATATTTTTGTACTACATACGAAAGCTACAACAAAAGAAAAATTGTACGAACCTCTCGATTTATGTGCCAAAGTTTTCTATAGGTTGTTGTACAGCACTGTACAAAAACTTCCAGCAGCAGGGTACCTTGAAAATCGTGCCTACACTGCTCCTTGATTTTTGTGCTTGTATGTTGATGTACAGAGTGTTTCTCATTGCTCTACATTCCAAAAATTCGTATTGTACATGTTATCCCCAATTTCATGGGATAACTAGGAGATCATGTCTCAAGGCCCACAGGTCCTAGACATGAAGTACCGAGAGCAGGATTGACATGAGCATGGCCCTGGAGGGCCCATGTTTCTTCTCCTTCATTAGAGTTGTCTTGTCAGCAGCAGCAGCAGCATCCATCACCTTCGGCTTCGACTTGTATCGGATAAGGCTCTTGCTCCATGAGGTAATTGGTCCAGGTATCATGGTATGTGTCATTTTTTATCATTATAACCTTTAGATATATGCATCTTACTCCGTTTGTTTCTGACCACTGCTTGGATTTTACATTGACCCGCTTGATCATGGTTGGGGGGATTGACAGAGTGCCCTAGCAAGCTTGTACCCATAGGTTTTGGTTTGCCACTAGGGGATTTCTGAAGAGCCATCGTCCGCTCCTATCATATCATCACTTTTACATCTTATTTCCCACTCATCTGTCCCATTCCCCTAGTCTGGGCATTAGGATGATCTTTTTGTGGGGTTACACCTTATCTCATGGGAAGAAGGGGCTAAAGGCCCATAAGGTAAAAGCAAGCTGGTAAGAGATAAAAGCCATAAAAATGAAACCTAGAGATGCCTCGCCCAGGGATCCTCGAGAAGGCAATAAAAAGCCTCTCAACAAGAAAGAAGAGGGACCCAAAAAAAAATAACAAAACAAGACCTAGCCAAGAGGCTAGGGGGTCTCATCACGAGCCAGCCTATTATGTTCATGAGTACCTAGCAGTATGACATTGCCATTATCTGGTTACCACGCCAGGGCAGTGACCTTTGGTTGCATGGCCAAAGGGAAGGGGGTCTCATCAAGAGCCAGCCTTATCATCTCTGTGAAAGTACTTGTGGGTAACACTATCACCTCGGGTCACCACACCAAAGCGACCTTGAAATAAATAAGAAAAAGCAATAAAGAAAAGAAAGAATAAAGGCAATAAAGGGCTTGGAAAGAATTGCATCCATGACGGGTACAGCTCGCCTTCTACAAAGGCACCAACAGGTAATATCGTACATCCCTGTCTTTCACTCTACCCGTATGTCTGGACGTCCTTTGACCACATCACCTCATGTTACATGACTTGAATGATATCCTCTAAAGACTTTTCTTTTCTTATGGACGCTGGCCCAATAGGCTATTTTGTCTTTTTCTTCGACTTTGTATTGTAGGTCATTGTAATGTCTTTGAGCTATTGAATGGTATATTAGGGATTTTATGCATATATTTGATAAAATTGATCATGAAACATGATTGACATTGCTATGATCCCTGTGACTAATGAGCCCATGGACGGCGAAGTTTTCGATGTGCAGGACCATGCCCGAGAGACAGGTACCAGTTGGACCGGTACAAATGGGGAGATGATTAGCTCGAACCTCCATGGGGTTGAAGAGCCCATCAGTTGGTTGTTGGGACCCCATCAGGGGCAAAGACAGGACAGTGATTGGTTGAGCTCTTGCACGTGAGAAGAAGAAGGATGATTTCATCCAGGACACTTTGGTTGAGCCCAGCCCAAGGGGGTTGACCCTTTTCAGATGGAGCGTTTCCCTTTGATGACCAGGACGTCATCCAGGAGGCCTTGACGTCACCTTGAGCATGTGGCGGTTTGACAGGATGGCTGGCACATGTGGCAACTTGGAGGAGCCCAGGAAGGGCTAACGTTTGACTTTTAGATGTTGGACTAGCCCTAAAAGGGCCTAACGTCTCCCTAAGAGGGGCTTGACGTCTCACTTTTTGCTCATTTAGGTCTTTTACTTAGCATTTAATGTAAAAACAGTATGATTTTGGTTTGTAGCCTTGTCAACTATTTTTAATGACCTAATTTTAATTATAGGTCATGATACACTATATATTGAGGATGTTTTTC
>SNQJ01S0000344.1:581820-595787 GCA_010110895.2 Picea sitchensis | reverse complement strand
CATGATACCTCGGACCAATTACCTCATGGAGCAAGAGTCCTCTCCGATGCAAGCCCAGGCCGATGGTGATGGAAGCTGCTACTGCTGACAGGACAAATCTGACGAAGAAGAAGAGAGATGGGCCCTCCAGGGCCATGCTTAAGTCAATCCGCTCTCGGTACTCCATGTCTAGGACCATGTGGGCCTTGAGACATGATCTCCTAGTTATCCCTAGATATCGGGGATAACACAACCAATGTCAAGGGAAAAAGCAAATGGGCAAAGAAGAACGGTTCTAGCAATGGTGAGGATGCAACCAAGAGCCCAAAGACCATCACCTGTCAATAATGTGGCAAGGTAGAACATATGAAGAAGCACTATAGGAAAAGGTTGGCAGATCAGAAATCCAACCGAGGGCCTCAACAGAAGGCCCATGTCCCAAAGCACACAAAAGAGGAGTCAACCTTCTATGCATTCATAGCTACGACACAAGCAGATCAGTCTAGGTCAGCTGCTTGGTTGATCAATTCAAGGGTATCACAACACTTCACCAACACGCAGGATTGGTTCACAGAGTACTCACCTTGTTCATCCATGATCCAAGGATTCTGTGACCTTCAGTGGTGGGGTCTTGTATACTATAGTTGGCACAAGAAATGTGCATATTTCCTTTCAAGGGAAAACACTCATGTTCCTCAATGTCTACTATGTGCCAGGTATGGAGCTTAATCTACTTTCACTCCGTCAGATTATGAGGCACGACACCCATCTAGATGTCAACTTTAGCAATCACAAACGTTACATAGTTGATAGGGAGACCAAGAAGACTGTTGTTCTTAGTGTGGAGGACCACCGGTTGTTGAGGCAAGTGGATATTGGACAGGTCAAAGAGCATGCACTAGCAACTAAGAGTGCATCTGCCATCAGTACCCTATGGCATCAAAGGTATGGAAACCTCAACTTGACCTACCTCTCTTAGTTGGCATGAGAGAAATTGGTAGATGGGCCTCCAGACATTCCATAGAAGATGCAGGGAGTTTGCAGAACTTGTCAGGCAAGGAAGCAACATAGAACGCCATTTGATGAAGGACAAGCCTGGACAACACAGAGAGTCCTTAAGCTGGTTCATGAAGACCTATGTGGACCAATGAACACGGCATCAATCACTGGTGCCAGTTATTTCCTTTTGTTTGTTGATGATTTCAATAAGAAAATGTGGGTGTATTTTCTAAAATTAAAATCTAACATTTAATGAATTCCAAAACTTCATAGCATTAGTAGAGAAAGAGTCAGGTTGTCATATTGTCTCTCTTAAATCTGATAATGGCGGGGAATTCTACTCAAAAGAATTCAATAACTTGCGTACTAAACATGGGATCCAGAGACAGTATATTACACCCTACACTCCATAGCAAAATAGAGTAGTTGAGAGGCGAAACCGTAACATCACAAAGATTGTTAAGCGTATCTTGCAGAACAGGTTTGTTCCAACAAGGTTTTGGGTTGAGGTAGTGTTCACATCAGTATACCTTCTTAATAGATCTCCCACGATGGCAGTGAAGCAAAAGACCCAAAAGAAAGCAAGGTCTAGAAGAAAGCCCAAAGTAAGGAATCTTAAAGTCTTTGGTTCAACTCCCTACACTTGGATTCCAACTGAGAAGAGAACCAAGTTAGATCCAAAGAGCAAGATGATGATGATGAGTATAGGGTACAACGATACTCATAAGGCTTACAGGTTGGTTGATACTGACACTGATAAGGTGAGCTTCAACAAAGATGTTGTTGATGAGGATGTTGGACCTTTCCAAACTTCTCCCAAGTTTCGAATTACTAAGAAGCCAAAGGTGGTGAGGATTCATGTGTCAAGCTTCAGGTAGCTCCACCTAAAGGAGGAGGGAGATTTCGAACATGAGGACTCATCTACACCAATAATTTCGGATCTGGATATAGGTGCAAAAGTCATTGTGGAAATACTGAGTAGATGAGGAAGATCCCAAGAAGAGACCCAAGTGGTGGCACAACACCATTGGAGATGTTCAAATAGGAGAAATGATCGAGGGACGATCAATGAGAGGAAAGAGCAAATAGACAACAAACACAGTCAACTTTGCTCTTATGGTCAATATTCAGGAAATCTATGAGACACACATATTCGAGGAAGAACAAAGGAGACCTCTATGGGAAAAGGCCATGGCAGTCGAACATGAGAGTTTGACGAAAAATCAGACTTGGGATCTCATACCACTTCCATCAAGGAAAAAATCCATTGGTTGCAAATGGGTGTACAAGGTCAAGTACAAGGCAGATGGAACACTTGACAAGTACAAAGCACGGTTGGTTGCAAAAGGGTTCTCTGAGCGAGAGGGCATTGACTATGTGGACACATTTGCTCCCATGGCAATGATGACCACAATTTGTTTTGTTGTAGCAATGGCAGCACAAAATCGCTGGAGGGTCCATCAGATGGACGTGAAGAGTGCCTTCCTCAATGGACATTTGGAGAATGTGGTATACATGTATCAAACGCAGCGTTTTCAGGTTTCAGGGAAGGGGCATCTGGCCTACAGATTGAAGAAGGCTCTATATGGTCTGAAACAAGCACCTAGGGCATGGTACACCAAGATTGACGAATATTTGGATGAAAAGAAGTTCCAATGGAGCCCTTCATATTCCAAAATGTATGTCAAAAGAGTTGGTAATGATATCACCCTTCTGGTCATATATGTAGATCATATCATTATTACAAGTAGTGAGGCAAGTGCAATAACACAGATCAAATTCAATATGAGCAAAGCTTTCGACATGACAAATCTAAGCCTCCTACACTATTGTCTAGATGTAGAAGTTTGGCAAACAAGAAGCAACATTTTTGTCTCACAAATAAAATATGTCAAAAGTTTGTTGGACAAGTTCAGAATGACAGATTGCAAAATCTAAGGCGGTTAATGAGTCGAAGGCAGTTAATGAGTCAATATACATGCAACAAATGGGTAGTTTGATATATCTTAATACCACTAGACCTGATTTGAGTTTCAATGTCAGCTTCATTTCCAGATTCATGATAGCACCAAAGGTAGAGATCTATGAAAAGGACAATTGACTTTGGCATTCAGTACAGTAGAAGTAAAGACCTTGGTTTGTGTGGGTACACAGATTCAAATTGGACAAGTTCTATTGATGACAGAAAATCCACTTCTGGATATGTTTTCATCCTTGGCACAGGTGCAGTCCCATGGACCAACAAGAAGCAGCATGCAGTAGTGTTAGCACAAATTTCCACCCTCCAATTGAGCTGATATAACCTGATAAAACAGTGATGAAAACTTGGCTAATTCAAGGAGAAAGGCCCCAAATTGTCACTGGCTAGACCCCTCTTTGTTCGGGCTAGTGCTTGCTAGCCTCAAGCGAGAGTCCTTAACGTGATTTGTCGTTGTCCTAAGTCTGATTTTCTGCATTTAATGGCACAAAACATCCATTGTTATGTTTTGGACAGCATGTTAAAACCACCCAAAACATGGGAAAAATATAGTTTGTTTGCTTGGAGGGTTCCCGCAAGGTTAGCAGACAAAATCTAAGCGAGAAATAGAGAAAGAAACCACTGAAAACATCAATAGAAATCACATTGAACAATAAGGAAAGCGACTAATCTAATCGCAAAAATTCACAAAATACCATCAAGAAATAAGGTTAGAACACAAACACAAAATTTCTTTATTGATAGGCTTGCAAGAGGGTTGGTTGCGCCACAATTGACAAGTCCACAACCGGTACAATGATAACTTTGCTCAAAGCAGAGTACCTAGACTAAGAACGAGAGAGAAGAAGAGTATGCTAGCCGCTACAATAATCTGACCAATAACCAATGAAGACCATCCAATATATAGGAGAGAAGTGTGAAGAAAATAGGAGTTAATGTGAATGAGGGAATAAGTGTGAGTTACGAATTTAGTAATTAATGTGCATGAGGGAATAAATGTGAGTGAGTAATGCGCATCGGTGAGTTATGAGTGAGAGTATACGGAGGATAATTTTATCTTTTCAACACATGTTATATCAATGTTGCACAAAGTGAGAGCAGAGGGGGAGTGTCGGGAGCGTCAGAATCTATGAAAAACATGCAAGAAGACAAATTAGATACAGAATCTATGAAAACATGCATATTTGTGCTTGTAGATGGATACTACATTACTATGAAGTTTGAAATGCCATCCATAGTATATTAATGATTATATTGAAACTTTTAAAGAAAGCATTAAGAAAAAACAAGCAAGAACATTTAAATGACAAGCATTGTTCCACCATCGCTTATATTAGGATCCACATTATCAATATCATCCTTCATCCTTTGCCTCTTGTATAGCCTTTGCTTATACCTCAATCCTCTTGGGACATCAGTGCACACCACCCAATTTTGATCAAACTACGTAATCCTAGCCTTAAAATGCCTAATCAATGATTCTGGTTTGAGTGAAGGGTACATTTTTGCTAAGGCCATGACAAAGAAGTTTAACAATTAACACCACCAACATTGGGGTACATAAAGGGCTTGGTGGTCTTGATTAAATGTCAGTTCCATACCCTCATACATGATAGAATCAAGTGGAAACGTTGTAATCCTGCCAATATTGAAATCCAGAAAACTGTTAAGTCTGTTGAATTTTGAATGGGACCTAAAATTCTACTTTCTCCATATGAAGTCCAATGAGGTTGCAACCACTCAAACATCATGAAACAATTAATGTTAATGTTAAAAATCCAAGTAAAACTGACATTTCCTTTTACTTTAAGAATTTAACATTACCATTAGGGAGCGTCCAAGGAGCGCCTAGGGAGCGTTCGAGGAGCGCCTTGGGAGCGTGCTCCGAGGCTCCAGAAGCATCCCAGGGAGCATGGCATTCCCAAAAGGGCAGGCAGTGTCCCAAAACTACCTGGAGCGCGCTCCCAAGGGAGCTCCCTCAAAGCTCCCACTCGAAGCGTTGTTTCAGGCCTAGGAGCGGGGGAATACGCTCCCTGCAACACTATGCTAGATTGCTAAATTTGGCCAAGGGATGAGGGAGTTATGATTTAAAGGGAAATTCACACTATTTTCTAGGGATTTCCTAAAATTTAGGAATTTTGCGTTTAAAAGCAATTTAGGGAGAATTTTTAGAAATTGGTTGCACGGAAAGTGAGAGGAATAGAGAGAAAAATTAGCCTTGGGTGGCTAAACTTTATCAAGACAATGCCACCTCACCCATGCACCACCTCTTTAGGTTAATTAATTCTCATTTAATATATAATCCTTGGAAAATGTAGCATTGGTCCATGATGCCATGTAGATGCCACATCATCGTGATACTCTGCCACATGTTGAAATCTAAGCCTACCACTTGTCACTGGTAGAGATGGCGATCACTACTAAAAATAGAAGTTTCCAAAAGTAATAACCGAGTCCCAAAAAATTGAAACTTCTCAAAACTGACCCAAACTCTCCAAAAATGCTTGGGACGACTAGGAGACCACCACCCTATGTCCAATGCTAAAAGTAGAAATTTGTTTTCCATATCCATGACTTTATACTCATTAGATTGGATTTCTCGCAAGGAATCTGAATCCGCAATCGGAATCGACATGCGAGCCCTAGTGCTTAACCTATTAAAAATAGAAATGTGTGCCAAATCATCCCGGATAGGTCCAAAACACTCAGAATGTCTCAAGGATCAATAATATGTGCTCGAAATCTGAATCTGGGACCTGCAACTCAAACTGCTAAAAATAGAAATTTCTTGCATGTCGCCCGAAAAAGTTCTGTAGGGCCTAGAATCATACAAGAACCATCCATGTACACTCAAAACTACTCCAAGCTGTCAAGAGACCCACCCAAATCGTGTCTCCTAAAAAGTAGCAACACATGTTGTATGTAGACATCTCTCTCAAAATGCATGGGAATCCAAGCTCACTCTACCTATGAACAAACAACCATGTACTAATCATATACCTTCCTCAAATGGGAACCAACCTCTTGCTCAACACAAATGCTAAAATCTGGGAGAATCTCATAATGCCAGCCAAAATAGTGCATGTTGGCTCTTAACCCACAAGATTTTCCAGGGTGAAAATCTAAGGGTTAGCAATGGCGACTCAAGGGAACGAGATCCCACTGTGGGATGTTGAGAACCATATGAATCTTTATAGCTATAACAACAACACTATGTGATAACTTTGTAAGATGTACCAATGATGCTCTGAAAAGATATGTACCAAAATGTACCCCTGTAAATGTGTGGAAGGAAAGAAGGCTATGTAGTTGACTTGTGATACCAAAGCTTGTCCAATGGGCCATGGAGTCAAATCAATATAACACCTCCCACTGATACACCGAAATACAAGGGATCTCATCCAAATCTGCTAGTTGTTACCATCCAATATGTACACTCCTCCCTGAACTAAATGTGTTGATGTCGACACAAGGGTGAGAGTCACTTAGATGTCAATAATGTAAACACCTGTCAAGTGTGACGGAACACCACCAATAATGACAATGGGTCCTAATGTACGAGCACAGCCTGTCGCTATGAAAGATGTTATGAAGTCGAACAATGACAAGGATCATCCAATCAAGGCCCAATCATGCTCAGCCTTGTTTGATTCGAGATAACCGCTAATGAGGCTAACGACTACCAAGGTGCTCTACTTCTAGGTCATCCGTAGATAATATGTCGAAGTCAATACATAATGACTTAATGAAAAGAAGGGCAATGATGTCTCTCTTCCCTCAACGCGAACTGATAACTCAAGAAGATCAAGATGAAAAAACCAAGTACCATATCCCTATTGCTGGATGAGGGGGACAATTGACTGAAAGCATGGGACTCAATGATAAAAGATGAGGAGACAAGACATAAGATGACTCAAGAAAATCCTATGTCTCCTCAAAGTAACCATCCTAAAGGCTCAAGGCTTCGGGAACAATGACAAACGGGACCCCCATCCAAGCTCACTCTAATGATGGACACAAAGGCCCAACATGTGAATGATTTGATATTCAAAGTTTAACCGAGGAATAACAGTTATGGACAACCATTTATTCAGAAAGGAAAGACACACAAGACACGACCACATGTTGATATAACAAGGCAAAAATCAGCAACACTTATGCAGAAGACTTAAGTTAATACTGAAGGGAAAAGACATTGCAGAAAAAATGTAGATTGTTGTCCTGAAAATTACAAAAAATCAGCAAGCTAAAACTATTGAAATGGCAATGAAAAAAGGAAAGAGGACCTACCCCAAACCCAAATGTTTTACCTCAACGTTGCCATGATTAAACCATCATACTCAACGGACCAATGTAACCATGTAGCCAAATTTTCAATCCGAGGGGACATGTCAACAAATTCAACCTTTCTAGGGGACCAATTCTGAAATCTCATATGACCCAGAGTTGCCTTGATGTACTTGCCAGTGAAGGCATAGTTGAAGGCTACTAGTTCATTGTAGGGTTCTGGTTGGAATCTAGTACATGGTATTTCAACAGTAATAATCGTGAATGCATGAGAGCCAAGACTCTTAGAATCTATCTGTTGAAATACCTCCATCATCATGAGCTCAATTGGGTCATGGTGAACTCTAATATCCAATCTCTGATCAATCGCAGGATCCTGAAGAACACCTCGAGATGTCGAATAGTAGGCAAATTGTATGGGACATCATCCTTCGGTTGAACCAAAACTGAGTCCTCATATTCTAATGGTGTCTGCTCAGGTTGTTCTTGGACCACTATTGGCATAGGCAAGGATGAAATCTCTTGTTGATTGATCTCCAATTGGTTAGCCTGTGGTTCCTCCTCATCATTTTGAAATTTTTCATCATCAATAATGAAAGGAACCAATAAACACTATTGAGTATCCAAATCTTCACCCTCGTCTTCTTGGAACTCTACATGTGACTCAAATGGTGCAGCTATTGGTTTGGGCTCATTTAAAATTGGGCTATCACCCTCTTATTATCTCTAGGAAGTTAACACGATGCAAGTTTTGGTTCATCTTCAATAACAAAAACTCCTTGCACTTTTGTAACAACCAATAGTTGAAGATCATCAAGTGGAGTTACCTTAATTGGTTGGTCTCGGACATGGATGGGAGGGAGTTCATAGGATGTAAGGTAATTTCTTTCTAACTTGATAGCAGCAGCTTGCACTTCCTCCAGATTTTGAGGGTCTTCATTCCTGAGAAAAACACCAAAAATACAATCAAATGCCTCAAGATAAAAAAGCAAAGCAACAGCTTCGTTGGGCTTAACTATGTAAGGAATTCGATTGTAAAATTTGGAAAAACAAGCGTTAAATTGGAAAACAGTGTCACTTTCATGCTTCTTAATAATCGAAAAAATTGTGCATAAGAAGAAAATGTCATGTGTATTTGCCCATCTCTCAATGAATTTCTCCTGGAAAGAATCTCGTCCATCAATGGAAGCATTAAGAAGAGACTTCTACCATGTTCATGCCTCCGCCTTGAGGGTCGACACAAACATCCTCATCACCACATCCTCATGTTCCACATCAAAATCGCCCCCCACTTACCAAAATTTAGCCAATTGATCCTCAAATGATTATCGCAACCTCCCTACAAACAAAGGTAGGCGTTTAAGACATTTATGTGCAGGTAATTCATAAGGATAATTTGGGAATGAGCAAAACTTATGGGGACAAAGGCAGAAAACCTCAACCTTACTGGTGGCCTCACAATTGCATCCATATTGTTTGTCTCAAAAAGGAAAAAGCAAAACTGCTACCCTACTACTAGCTAGAGATGGAAATAAAACGAAAGATGAAGAGATCAAAGATACACCAACCATAGTGCCCGTCGAAAAAGAACTTACCTAAGAACTCATACGCTTACCAACTTTCCAAGGAGTTCTTTGTGAAGGGATAGTCTTGTTCCGAGGAAAGATGTTAGGGTTTATTGAAAGCTCGAAACTAGACCTTGTGAGGGAATCGAAACCAGAAGATCTTCTTGTGTAACTCCCCTGTGGAGTCGTCCTTGTATCATGTGGAGTCATCAAGTGAGCAAAATAAAGTAAAACAATAAATAAAAACTCACTACATGTCGTTTACCAAGGCTTACATTCCCCGACAATGGTGCCAATTTGTTAGCACAAATTTCCACCCTCCAATTTAGTTGATATAACCTGATAAAACAGCGATGAAAACTTGGCTAATTCAAGGAGAAAAGCCCCAAATTGTCACTGGTTAGACCCCTCTCCATTTGGGCTAGTGCTTGCTAGCCTCAGGGGGAGTCCCTAAGGTGATTTGCCGCTGTCCTAAGTCTGATTTTCTGTGTTTCATGAAAAAAAACTGTCACTGTTATGTTCTGGACAGTGTGTTAAAACCGCCCAAAACAAGGGGAAAATATAATTTGTTTGCTTGCAGGGATTACAGGTTTAGCACATGAATTATAGACGAGAAATAGAGAAAGAAACTACTCAAAAGATCAATAGAAATCACAATGAACAGCAAGGAAAGCAACTAATCTAATCGCAAAAAATCACAAAAATACCATCAAGAAATAAGGTTAGAACACAAACACAAAATTTCTTTATTGATAGGCTTGCAAGAGGGTTGGTTGTGCCACAATTGACAAGTCCACAACCGATACAATGATCACTTTGCTCAAAGAAGAGAAATTAAACTAAGAACGGGAGAAAAGAATGAGAGAAGAAGAGTATACTACTTATTTGAATAATCTGACCAATAACCAATGAAAACCATCCAATATATAGGGAGGAGTGTGAAGAAAATAGGAGTTAATGCGCATGAGGGAATAAGTGTGAGTGAGTAATGCACATGAGTGAGTTATGGGTGAGTGTATGGAGGATGATATAACTTTCCAACGCATGTTAGATTGCTAAATTTGGCCAAGGGATGAGGGAGTTATGAGTTAAAGGGAAATTCGCCCTATTTTTAGCGATTTCCAAAATTTTAGGAATTTTGCGTTTAAAAGCAATTTAGGGAGAATTTTTAGAAATTCGTTACATGGAAAGTGAGAGGAATAGAGTGAGAAAAATTAGCCTTGAGTGGCTAAACTTTCTCCATAAACCTTCTATGATTAGCCATATTGAAATTAGCATATCTGTATCTCAAATAGCATGAATAGCCTAAGCATAATGATACCTGAAATAGAGTATATGATCATGGTTATGACAAAAGACAAATTCTGACATAGCATCATTTCCCCTCAGCTTCCCAAATGACTTTCCAATTGTTCCACGTCGTTGTAGGCTAAAGGTATCGGGCTTCATTCGCTTCATATATCCCTTCTCACTAAGGGCCTTGTCACAATTCAAATGTCAACAACAAAAAACGTTTATGACAACAAAAACAAAAGGTTCATCAACAGCCATCTAGATTCTGTTCCATCCATTCTTTTGAACATAAGTGTGTCCCATATGTCAAATACGAGTGAAATTAGCATGGTAATAAGCCAAAAAAATAAAACAATAATACAAAAAATCTAACAAAACTTGTATTCATACCAGAAGCATCTCCTCGTTTGGAATTACATCTATTTCATCTAGCTGTGCATTTGGCGCTTCCTCTATTGACGATCTTCTTGGTGTTCCAAACCTTTTCTTTAGTTCAAGCGCCTCTTTTTCTATAACCTATCAAAAGAAAGAATATAGAAACTCTTAGGCATGCCACATGAAGCAGCACTTTCAAATACATGGTAAATGTGAACCCCTGACCTTAGAAAGAAATCTTAACTTACATATTCAAGAAATTACTTTTATAGATAATAACTTTGAAGAAAAGCACAAAGATTTCCAGAAAGTATTGACTGCAATGACTAAACCAAATCAACCAATTATTCTCATAAAAAATTCTTGATGAGCTATAGTACAAATTAAACTGGTAACTAAGAAGAAAGTGGTAATTAATGCTGAATAAGTAAACTCATATTACTATGCGTTATATGTAAAGAAATCAAACACAAACAAGCCCCTGATGCCTTATAGCATTGGCACACTGAACTGTATGCCTTGGTGTGCACCTTTTAAAGCCCCAAGTAGCTAAAATCTGTTAGGACAATGGTTGCTCTTTCACAAAATCTACCAATAATCTAGAGGGGTCGAATATTTCCAAGTTGCAAACTATAACATCTATTCATGTATCCCCAAACTATGCAAAGGAGAAAAAGGAAACAGATCTTTAGATTTCCAGACAACCCTAAAAAACGGGCTAGAGATTCAAAACAGAAAAACTAATATTCTTAGAACTCATCCAGACCCAATTCACTAAATAAACCAACAAGCAAAAGCAATGCACAAATGTAAATAAAAAGAATTAAGAATAGCAATGCAAGTACTCCATCGATCTGTAAATCCATTCCTTTCAAAACTCAAAGCCCCTAAATTGCAAAAAGGTACATAGCTTTGTCCATTTTCAAGCAAATGAATAATTAAGAAATCTCGAGTATCTTCTAGGACAAACTTTCCCTCACATATGTTGATGTCAAAACCACCATCCAAAGAAAATTAGTCTTTGCAACATACCAAAGCTAGACAGTTACAAAGCAAACTAATGCCACCATTGGGCACTAAATCAAATCATTTCCAGGCATGATAGTGGCAAATACAAGAGAACTTCCTCTCATCCTACCAGTAAAAGTTAATTTGCACAATCACTTCCAGTTAAAAATCCTTAGTAGCTCCCGCACTAAACCACGGGTATGTTGTACCAGTAATTCAGTAGGAATTCGAGAAATACTAGGTGAATCATGACTACCAGACTCCTTTCATAGGCCTACTGTGCTCACGACAAATCACAAGATAATCCACAGTTCTCTTCCCCAATGTGATTGCTAATTGAAAAGTCAGGACTGTTATATTAATTGTTATTAATAATCTGCAGGCTTTTACAGGTACTCAAGCTAACATTTTTTAAATCAGAAAAACAAGTTGAAGAATGGTAACTTCATGCCTTAGTAATAAGTGTTGCAATCAACCCTTTACTCTGGCTTTGATTCTCCTAGATATTATATGGTCAAGCATCACAGATAGTTATAAACCTTTATGTTCCGAAGAAGAAAAAAGTATCAACTCAAACCTGTAGAATTTTCTCCTTGTTTGCTAATAGTTGCTTTAAATTTGAAATTTGTCCACTTAATGATTTGCCCTCCTCAACAAACTTGTTTCTCTGCATATAAAATAAAACAAGTTATAGGGTACACCAAACCTTCAATAGAGCAGATGAAGTGTGATTTACAGAATCATAAAGTTGCTGTACACAAAATGCATGAAACAAGCTTTCCTATCTTCAGTCAACTTCACTGATCTCTGGCACATTCACATTCAATGTAAATCAGAATTTGAATTCTCAGCATACAAAATTCAAATTAAGTCAACAATCAAAGAAAATGCAGCTGACCTCGAACAATGTAAGTCTTCGCAGAGTGGTATCCAGTATCGCCTGAGCTTGTTTGTCTGATAAATTATATACTGCAATAGACACATTTAAAATAGCTATTAATGTTTCCTTCACTAATGTAGCCATCTATCTCGCATAAATATTTGTACAAAACAAGACTGCGACAATGAAGAACAACATCCTGAATTACTGTATGATCTTCAGAATGATGAATTTCATTGGTATCCTTCAAATATAAGTCTTTCCCCTCACTTCACATTAAATGTATTTCTAAAGTGGTTTGCTGATCACAAAACAAACAAGTCATTTACATCTAAACATTTGAAATTCGAAACTCGATAGAATATATTTGATGTTTTCTCCTATAATCTCTCCAGTTTTGAGGACGCGTTATGTTCTAAAAAAATTGTTCCAAAAAAATTGTTGATTTGAGTCATGAGTTAGTGTCACAAGTAAATATTGTGAAAACATTAGCTACTCTCTGTTATTTCTGTTTATGGTTGCTTCCCCAGCAGTCATCGATGTATGATCTTGCTGTGTAACAGCCCCAATATTTTTAAAATAGTGTGATACCAAGAAGACATATCATTGTACCCATAACTCATTGCTCCATCTTTGCTAATCACATATAATATGTAGATATAATAGACTTAATAACAGCACAATTAAAACTGCTATGTTCTCATGAATCTTGTTCTACTCATAATTATTTAAGTTATTTGCACGAGAATTATTTCTTCATTAGCTTTGACTTAATCTCATTATTCTAAACTCATAAATTTGGTCAGATTCACATTCAGCATTTGGGGTTAATCCCATGTTTAGAGTTTGACAAGTAAATATCTAATTCTGGTTGGTGACGACAAGCACGACTAAGATAAGATTAGATATGATAATTCTATTAATGTCCCACAAAAGTAGTGCAATGGGATTGAAAAAGTACAGCCAGCAATGAAAAGTACAATGTGGGAGTCTGAAGTCCATCTTCTAGATCAAAAGCAGAAAGAACTATATAGCTATACAGATAGGAAGATAGCTAAGGAAAGCTTAAAAAAAAATAGAAGAGGACACAATGAAGTAGAAAGACTAAAAAAGCATACAGACCAGTGAGTTTGATAAATTGACAACTCATTATCCTGAGTGCATTAATACTCGGATAAGACAAGACAACCAATTACCTACACGCAACATATGTGTTGGAGCAAGGCTTTAATTGTTGCAAACTCCAAAGTTGTAAAGATGTTAAGTGGAAACAAATTTAGATATCAATCTTTTGGGTGATTCATCCATAATAAACCAAGGAAATGGATGGCTCTGCACACGCCTTTATCCGATGAATTAGGGCTAAAAAGAGACAAAAGGGTCTGCCTTGTTATCCCCGCTTTTTAGGGATAACTAGAAGATCATGTCTCGAGGCCCACAGGTCCTAGACATGGAGTACCGAGAGCGGGATTGACCTGAGAATGGCCTTGGAGGGCCCATCCTTTTTTTCTTCCATCAGCTTTGTCTTGTCAGCAGCACCAACATCCATCACCATCGGCTTGGTCCTGTATCAAAGAAGGTTCTTGCTCCATGAGGTAATTGG